>JAGDQP010001088.1:59864-93401 GCA_022664845.1 Lepisma saccharinum
GTCCATCACATTTTAGATGTATATCTGGATCTGGTCCATCACATTTTAGATGTATATCTGGATCTGGTCCATCACATTTTAGATGTATATATACAAAAAAGTTTTAATCAGCATTCGTTTCTTCCAAGTAACCCCTGCGAAGAGAATGTTGTTTGATAATGTGTCCGAGCCGTGTACAATGATAAAAATATTTGTCAGTGCATGGTGAAAAGGCTGCCCATATGTACAAGTAGTTGAAAGCTGCTTGTAGAGGCAATACCGGTGCTGGCTGCACAGTGTAAAAGTGGGTCCGCGAATTTAAGGATGAAAAGGAATCCACTGAAGGTGATAAAAGTATGGTCGATCTAGCGCAAGCACAAATAATGAAAATAATAATAATAATCTTGTAACGGAAGATAGAAGATTGATCGTGGGTGGTATCGTGGAACACACTAGATTGTTAAAGATCACAGTATAAGGAATTATAACAGCATTTGCATTTGGCAAATATCAGTGTGCGGTGTGTGTGTGTTACGTTAGCTGGATAAGGGTAAAATGTACTGGCGTAAGAACACATTCTTCAAAACTCCTCTGAAAAGAAATGCTGCTAGTGACGGACAGCTTTAGTATTTAGTCGTCATTGTGGAAAACGTTTTGGTTTGCACTGTACAATCCTCAATCCAAATGATCGATAACATTACAGTGTAAACATCTTGATCTACAATACTTAACAAAATACTCTGCGAAAACAAAATCTCTCTCTTTCTTTTCTTAAAGAAAAAAAAAACTAGTATTTCTTACCGGCACTGTACTGTTAGGATTCCATACAAGAATTCGATTATCCTTCCCACAACTAAGAAGAAGATCAGGATCTTGAGGACACCATGCAATAGAAAGAACACCCCTGAAAACGAAAAGAACATTGTCTCATATATTCCATTAATAGCACAAGTTACTCTCCAGTTCTTTAAAACTCAGTTTTAGATCAAATCAAATTAATTGTATGGGCGGTAACAGTACTATGGCTTACGCCTGTCCCGGAAACACAGTTCAAGGTAGCCAACAAGGTGCTAAATATACGAAAAATTATCTTGTACATAAGATTTGAAACCCACGGATACAGTAAAAACGAGCTCGCATTAGCACAATCTGGTGTTGTGTTAATGCCATTCATTTGTATTACGTGCCTTTACATCAGTGATTCCCATCCTGAGACCAGTAGTGTTCTTCGAGGAGGGGGAGCGAACCAATTATATATTTTGTGTATTTTTTCACATAACAAACAATCAGAAGTACACACATTTACTGCCAACATTACTAATGCTGTAATATTCAATATGTTGTTCGTATCTATGAATGTGTGTGGGGTTGAATAATTTTCGTACTTAAATATAATAATTACTATAAAAGTATGTTTATTTTTATTTCATCGTGTGTGGCGAAGTTTAGCAGAAGTCGATATTGAATGATCACTGACTTCGGGGAGTGTGTGATTTGAAAGAGGTTGGGAACCACTAGCGTTAGATAATTCATGTTTCTTTTTTTATAGTGGAACACCATAACTCAAGTGTTCCCGACTCCTTTCCGGTTATTTCAAGAGAAACTATGACCAACCTCAAAACCTGCGGGGGGAATGTGGATCCACCTTGGTCTCACAAATGGTGCCATGTTCCCGTACGCACGGTGGAGCATATGATCATCCGGTACTTTAGAAAAAAAAACCGAAGGCAACTGATAAAAGGAATTAAAACTAGAGACATAACGCCGATACTAACACCTGGAATATGGATTATATCCTTGATATTGAAAAAAAAATTCTACCTGGGGTGGAACACGTCTGCACTCGATACTATTTTAATTTTATTTATGGTGTTTAGGTATCTAAGGCTCAGGCCAGGATAGGGAAAACATCGCGGGAAGGTGTCGACAAGGGCCTAAGTTGAAGATACCATCCCGGCACTTGCCTGGTGTGACTGAGGAAAATTCTCAGTCAGGATAGTCAGCCACTGTGATTGAACCCACGACCTCCCGAATGCTAAGCCAACGCCCTACTACTGAGCCACGGCCGCTCGGTTCGATACCATCTAAATTAAACTGGTGGACCTGATAACATGAAATGCACCATATGTACTGAATTTATTCGTCTCGCCTAGTAGCTTAGTTGGTAGAATACCCGACTGTCAAACGGGACGACAGTATTCAATAATACGCTAGCCCAATGACCCATTTTTCTGTGCATTTATAAACCATTTGAGTTCTCGAAAAAAGACGATCGCCAACAGCTCAAGTACACAAACTAAACAAATACAATAAAGACAATCATTTGATGTGTTCACTAAGAACCCTTGTAAAACACAACAACTCAAATAAGGTACGATGAAGTGACTGAAGGTCCCTGGGCAAGGTGAACCGATGGAGGTTTGCCATTACCTTCCATCAGACAAAGATGACGTCCTAAGGACGGGATTTACAGTTTAACGTGGGCTCCGAAGAACATATGGTGTAATGGACTCCTTTTACTCTTAGTTTTGTAGATGATAAAATTCGACGTTTACACTTTTAATATTGTAATGTTTATAATTCTCTTTCCGAGTAGTTAACTCAGTAGAGCCATCTGTTGGCCCACTGCTGAACTTCTTGAACATTTAAAGATCATTAGCACTACACAGAACGCGCTAATTCTTCTTGTTTTCACTTTATCAGCTTGCGTAAATTATTTAAACTAAATTCCTTTTTCAACAAAAATCATAACCCAAAATATAACAGCTGGGAGTACCATATCAATGGCTGGTCGTAAGTGAATAACCGCCTAAGTCGGGAAAAGTAAATTTTACTGGAGAACAGTTTGAAAGTTCTGATGGTTACTGTGTTTCCTAATACACTTAAATCAACACATCCTGTAAGTTCTTCAGTTTTAGGAATTCGAATAAACTAATTCTACACAATGTAGAACTCACCAAAAGAAGCTTATACCTGTAAAATGTCAATTTTACAAAAAAGTCGACTTAGCCCGTTATTCATTACGACCAGCGATATATCTCCACCGGATATCGAACACAAAACCCTTTTAGAAGGCAGCGTTACCATTCACCCATTAAGGGAACACTTCCCTAACAAGCGGATAGATAAAAGATATTTGTCATAGCACTTACCTCTGATGATTCTCTAGCACTTTCAAAGGCGATGTGGCAAATCGTAAGTCCCACAACTGAATCACTGGAGTATGGTCATCCTCTGAAGCTAAACATAGTTGCGTTGCAACCTCTGGGTGCCACGCTATGACCTTACACCGGATCTGAAAGTAAAGGAAGGGAACTTTAACACAACCATATGCTTCAAATACTACGACAAAATAAGTGCACATGACCATATAAACCATTACAACTACACGCTTAGATGTATTACTACAAGACAAGTGAGGTGGAGGACTGTGCACATGTGCAATCGTCAGGCTTTAGCAGCGAGGGTCCAATTTGGATGATCTGTGTGTCGTTGAAAAAGTTTCCGACTCTTCACGACATCTCAACCACATTCGTAGCCCTATTAATTCCTGAGCTGAAAACTGTAGACGGACGGACGGGCAGAGATGACCTCATCTCGCCAAGACCTTTCCAAAGACACATCTAGCACCTTCGTGGCCCTAGTAATTCCTCACTTGAATTGCAAACAGATACACGGACAAAGCGGTAATATAAGGCTTCCCACTTTTAACCTAAACCATATTTATGTAATTATCTAGAAGAAAAAGTCAAGAATTGTCCTCAATTTTCTAGTAAGGACCGAGAGTGAGTGTCTTTGGCACTCGACAAATTTAACATTGGGTCCTCACCATAATGACCACTCTGTACAGCGAAACTTCAATGGGAAATCTTAGCGATCGTCTTTAAAGACTTTTTTCTTCTTCTTTTTAAAGAAATTCACGAACATTCATAACATAGTTCTTTCGACACTAGCAACAATTCAGCCTGGTAATTGATCACACAGGTATAAATGTCGACGTATTTCGACTAATCTTCTGCCACTCTTGCTTCACCAGACCCTAAGTTCGGCGAGTGTGTTCGGAAATCTCTGCCGACTCTTTATCCTTCGCTCCAAGTAGTCTCTCAGACGACACAGCTATTTTTGTAGTACTATAGGCGTGATTTGTATTGGCGCCCCAAACACAAAATCGACTAAGTTTTAGACTGGCAACACTGTAAAGTAAGTGCTGACATCTGGCGTTTGTCACATGTGGTAGTGTCACGTGTGTTCAGTGAAATCGGTGTGTTTCGGTGCAATATTGAGTAAGTTACAGCTTTCAAATGAGGGTAGTGTTTAGTACCCTCGTCACGGATTTGAAAACAGAGCAAATACTAGCGATTAGATTTTGTGTAAAACTCGGTAAAACCACTGAAAGGCTGAAGGTAAGCGCTGGCATCCGGCAATGAAGCCCTTTGTCATGCCAATGATATCAAATGGCATGATGCCGCGATGGTTGGGAAAAATGTAACGGGTGATCCCAGGAAGGGTCGTCCCTCAATCAGTCGAATTGACGATGTTGAAAAAAGATTGAATGAATGAAAACCGTGCACAGTCACTGAGGATGATTGCTATGGTCAAACTATAACTGAAGCTGTGAATAGAGCCATTTAGGATCGCTAGCTAAAGAGACCGCGACGAGTAAGATACCAGCTGCTTGAATCTGGTGATTGGTTCCTGTAGCAAGACAATACGCCACGCCACAAGGTAATTGTCGTCCCACAGTTTTTAGCACAGAAACAAGTGATTGCGTTAAATCTGCTTTATTCGCCAGATTTGACACCGGTTTGGCTTTATTTTATTTTAGAAATTGACGAGCTGCAATCAGACATCTACACACAATTCCCCTCCCACACACACACACACACATACACAAAAAAAAAGATTTCCACCGCAGCATTCAGCAATTGTACAGCAGTTCCACTAAGTGTGTGGAATTAGGAGGGATGTTCATCGAAGCCTAACCACGGCGTATAGTAGGTCTTTACATATTACGCCTTTTAATTAGCCAGTCTAAAAACTTAGTAGAGACACTGTGTAAATACTAATTTAGTACTTATCCGAAGAAGTAGAGACGCTGTGTAAATACTAATTTAGTACTTATCCGAAGAAAGTGACTAATTTTCTGTCCACTAAGCTTATCTTTCCACAATAAAACATCCTCATAAACTTACCCGAGATGTGCTGTCACTGACTTTAATTATTGGTTCATTCTTTCGCAAGTCCCAAACAACACAGCGAGCAGAAAAAGTAGATGCAAGGATATGTTGCACTGTAAGGAAAAAAAAAAGACAGAATTTATTAACATTTTCCCTACGGAATCTTCTTAACTGTTGACTATGTCGGTATTTTGATTCAACAATGTGAATAGTGCGTAAAATTCAACTAATTATAGCTAAAAAAATAATCAAACATTCTTTATATACTCCAAAATTTTCACTAAATACTGCACTAGTGGACAGCAAATACAAAGTTTAACTGCAATAAATATTTAAAAAAATATGTTTCGTCACAAGCCCCCAAAAAATTTAGAGCCGCCGTGACCGGAACTCGAACCCGGATCTCCCAATTGACTGTTGGGTATGCTGCCCATTATGCCCGCACGTTCATTGCCGTGGTGGTGTAATGAACAGTACAAACAACCGTCAACTAAGAGATACGGGTTCGAGTCCAGGTCACGGCGGCTGTCAATTGTACTATGTTAATTTCCACAATTACTACCCACAAGGTTCTCTTGTGAAAAAGATAACACAATCAAATTATCTTATAACTACCACCTACATAACAAACACAACTCCTGATAGGATGATTCGTATTTTGTTGCCTGAAATTGTGATTATGCACCAATCATAATTATTTTGCTTTAAGGTTGTGATTTCCATCCCAATCGAGCTTCTTAGAACGGGACCTCAATTAGCGTGGTATCCGAACCACGTACAGGTTTTAAAACCAACGCGGAGTGCGTAGTTACCAATACACGTTATCACTCCACCTCTATATCTTTCCTCTACGGCTGCTAGATTGCATTAATTAAACAAACAAAAAAATTAACAAAACAAAACACGTTACATTATTTTTAGTTCATAGACAAATACTATATACACTGCGAAATATTAGGAGAGATGTAAATGACACCGTATCTTGTAGTTTACGATTATTTTTTTTTTAATTTGATAACCATTGATCTTGTGCTAGAAAGCTGTAAGGCAAGCTGAACCAACGGTGGGTTACCATTGCCCTTTCGTCGGACAGAAATGACATCCCATAAAGATAACAGAGGTGAAAGTGGAATCCGAACCACCACGTTACTTATCCTCACGGAAATCCAACCCGGGTCTCCTTGATCTAAAATCCCAAAGTAACTGTTTCAACAAGCTGTATGACTTTAGCTGAATTAGCAGCTTAGAGTACACGATCAATATCAGGCATACAATATTCCCCTTAATAAGGGGAAACAGCTTCAATACAAAGATAACGATTGAACAAGCGAGTAATCGAAGCCCTATCTCACGCCGGACGAAAATACGTTTATATGAATTGCATACACTGTACCTATCATTCTGAAAACTTAGTTAATAGCAAACTCAGTGAATATTTCCAGAAAAGTTGTCTCGAATTTCGATTTTAAAACTTACTCAGAGCTGGTAAGATGCAGGAAATCTTTACGACTGAACGGGAAATTCCACGCATCTCAGTTTTAGAAATGTGGCAACACTGTTTTGCACAGTATATTGAGAGCTGTGTATTGTTCAAGGTGAAATTATTGGTGCTTTCTTTTCAGATGTGGCAAGAAATTCTTGAAACTGTATGGGAAATGCTCCTGAAAGGACCGTAAGACAAAGGCCCTACAAAGTACCTTGCAGGGGGATACAGAAATTTTGGTTACGCTACTGAAATAAGACAGTGAACTCAAGGTGAGCTTCATCAGGCGATAAAAGCTGTGTGGAAGAGAGGTTAGCGCACTCGCTTTGCGTTGTCACTGACTCAATTTCCACCGGAGTTCATTGAACGGAGTGGTTCAGAATTCACTTTACCAAAATCTATAGGTTCCGTTCTTAGAAGCTCACCAGGGCCTTAATAACAATTCAACAAACAAAAGTTCGGTGGTTCTTTAACCTTTCAATGCCCCCTTCCTCTGCTATATTTAACATACCTTTGCCATTTTTATTTATCAGATGTAGCTGGATTGGACGGAGTGGAATAATGTGACAACACTACCTAGCAATATATTCTAGATGGTACACGTGGTGTCTGCAAAGTGGATAGAGTTAAACTATTTGTATGGCTTAGTGTCCTATGCTGGTTTTACAGTTCTTTATTGATTATTAACGTAATATTTACTCGTCGACTGTAATGTAGAATTCTCACCTTGTCTATTCCAAGAGATCCACATGACATCTTCTGGCGGCTGCGACTTTGTACCCGGTGTCATCGGAGTATTGGAATTATTTAAATCCCAGATGTAGATCTGCGAATCACCAGCTCCGGATGCAAGTAGATTTTGCTATGATTGGAAATAAAACCATTAATATATTTCACTTTGGAGAACAATGTCAACACAACAGAGAAAGTAGACACACTACAAATATCAACGTATGTAGAAATGGCTTCTCCAAGATCTAAGGTTCCTGTTGTGCACGGATAACGTAAGAACGTTTCGACAAGCACAAAGATAGTATTCTGTACGAAACGTCTGAAAGGTACGCATATACGACAGAAAACCCAAGATTAAGAAATGAAAACAATGATTATATTAAATTGGAATCACAAATGAAAACCCTTATAGTGCTCAATGTCCATGTATAGTACAGCTATGAACAAAAGTTTTGACGTGTGTATTTTAGAGCAGTGATTCTCAACCTGTTGAAACGTCATGATTTGTTAAGTGTGCCGCAAGATTTCCGAGACTATGATTTTGCTGGATCAAGTAATTCAAATAATGTCAATATTTATTTTGGAAAAAGGAACAAGGCAAGCGTAGCGCGCGCAAATGATTTGAATTTTGTTTATGGCCTTTAGGCATCTAAGGCTCAGGCCCGGAAGGGGAGATGGTTCGGCCGGCTAGGGCCTATGTTGAAAGTGCCATCCCGGCATTTGCCTGGTGTGACTGAGGAGAAACACTGGAAAAACAATATGTCAGGATGGTCGGCCGCTGGGATCGAACCCACGACCTCCCGAATGCTACGCCAACGTTCTACCACTGACCTACGGTGGCTCGGTAAAATGAATCTATGAGTTTTATCTATAAATTACTTTACATTAAGACAGTGCAGTGTACAAACATAGTTATGGAGTGTACAGAAAACAAGAAACAGAACCGCAATACAGCGCCGTAATGACGTCAGTAGCAGGAAATTTCGTGTAACAGCACTGTCCGTTAAATACCACAGTAGGATTGTTTTTACTTGAGTTTTGTTACTCTTTTTGCCACTGTTACTGCTTTTCGTTATTATTATTGTGTTTCAGTTGTTATTGTTGTCATGCATCATAAGAACCAGCGACTATTCTTTAACGGTTTTAAAAGGGGGAAGGAGGGTTACAAGTTAAACATTCATTTTACTTTACTTCTTGTCGATAAGACGATGACACATCTGAAAATGTTACGCAGACACCAGTACAAATGCCCACAACATGTTGGCCTCTTTCACTATAGAGAGATTTCTGCTTTACAAGAAAGCCTTCCTTAAGAATCAATGTTATTCTGCCGGGGAATTTAATATTGTCTGTTCCTTAGGCATATCTGTTATGGAAAGTTTAACCGTTCTTTAGTTATCAGGACAATATTTTCACAGAGGTAAGTCATGTCATTGTGCATAACTCTGCAAGTCAACAAATACGTACGATATTCCAATGTATTTATTTTGCCATAAAAAAAATTTGTTACAAACACGCGTTAAAATTTTTGTCCATAGCTATAAGAACTTTCTTACGAGTACACACACAGGTATCCGAGGAACAAAATACGGAAGAAAAAAATCTGGAAAATAAAATAGAACTCATTTAGGACAAGTCAAAAGAATAATCGAGGTGTCAGTTAGCAGACGGGTCCTTGTCCACTTTTCATTATGGGTCATTTTCTCATGCGGAAGCATGCGCTAATGGCCCTTAATGGAAAGTGGACAAGGATCCGTTTGGAAATGGACGACTACAACAGTGGTTTTCAACTACTGGTCCGCGAAACTGCTGTACTGGTCCTCGGCCAATGAATACATTCGATTATTTAGCCCTCATTTTGTAAATTTCTACAGTCTAAAAATTAATATTGATGTTTACATTCCCTTCCAAAACAACTAGAACCTGAAAATGTGCTGGCATTCTTTGAACGTCCAATGAACCTCTAACTAAGTGGCATCTTCACGGTCCCTGAGTATTACAAGGTTGAAAAACACTGATCTACAATATCGCGTCCAGTCCACTGAACTTCGCCAGGTGGTTAAAGGGTAACTCGCGCACAGAGAAGGTGTAAATTGGAGTGTCATCGAGAGCAGAGAGGCCAATGGCGAGAAGTGGGGCTGTGACATCACCTGGTGACGGTGGAATACGAACACACATGTGGTCAGAATAAACTGTGCGTGTCCTTGTGGACAGAAACTTCGCACTGTTTTCCATGAGAAGTCTGCAATAACATGTACCAAGACAAATCCATACGGCCATCGTTATCGCTTTTAACAGCATTTTCGACCGTAATATGACTCTCTTGACATTCCTTTCTGTATTTGTTTGAGCTTCTGGGGGAAAAAAAAGGCCGTTACCATGACTAGGACGCATGTAAGCCTTTTTTTATATCGATACTCATACTCATACTAGAGAAAATAAAACACTCTAGAATTCCTAGTAGAGAAGGTAAGGTGTTTTTGTTTTTTTCTTAACCAGGATAGGTTTTTTTATTATTATTATTATTAATAAAACTATTATAACACTGAATTTTTTTTACATAAACGTAGCTTGACTCCCCTTTACGGTGGATGTAGTTCTCGCTGATTTCAATTTTGTGAGGCGATGCATTTTGGGGCCGGCCGCGTAAAAATGTAAACTGTTTCTGTTACTTTTGTGTTTATTTCTAATATATGTAATCGTAAAGGAATAAAAATATATTTATAGAAATATTAATTATTAATTTGTACGCACTAAACACCCACGTACACTGTTTTGAAAATAATGATTGTCATTTTTTAAAAACAATGATGGCAAATATTGTGAATTAAGTGTGCATATAAAAACATGAATTATGTATGAAGTTAGGGTGGGTCGCTAGATATAGGATACAGAGATAAATTGAGATAAAACTTTCGTAATCTTACTATGTAAAGCTAATTTACCAAACTGAAAAATGGAATCCAATACATTGTTTCAGTAGGTACTTAAAATGGATAGTCCTCGAATCAACTTGAGTCCTGGAGCAATGAGCACACAATACGCTCTCCAAAAATAAAATCAGCAAATCTGAACACAAATACGTTAAAAAATAATGTCCCAGTTGCCAATACGTTAGGTAATAGCTTCGAAAACGGTCTTGTATTGGTGTTACGTACACCAAAAGCAATTGAGAAAAAACGTGCACAATACAGAGCAAAAACAACTAATTCTTTTTAAAATCTATGAGAACCAACGAATTTGTCAAATTTATATATATTCTTGTCTCTTTTCTTAAATTAGAAAACCAAGATACTTTACTTTGCCTCCGGTTTCTTTCAGGTACAAGCACATGCGGAAATTTAAAACCCATCGATAAAACAAAAATCACCGAGCGGACGTAGCTCAGTTGTAGAGCGTTGGCTTAGCAATCGAGAGGTTCTGGGTTCAGTCCCAGTGGTCCATCATCCTGACTGATGTTTTTCTCAGTAACACCAGGCAAATACCGGGATGGTACCACCAATTTTGGTCCTGGCCGACTTCTTCCCGCAACCTTTCCAATGCCCTAACCCGACCTCAGCCTTAGATGCCTAAAGGCCATAAATTAAAACCCGATATAATGATATTATTTTATTGTCATATCGAATTTTTTTATCTGAATTTCATCTATAGCCTTTACGCAATTTTAGACAGTATTATTATAAGGAGGTTACGATTCGTACAGGAAAGCAGCACTCACCTGAAACGGATTGAAATCCAGTGCTCTTACTGGCCCAGTATGTTTGTCTTGTTGAATCAGCATACTGTCTTCTCCATTCAACAGCTTTGAGGCACTGTAAATCTGAACATGTCCGCCATCACAACCACCAACTATCACACCATTTGGATGATCACCATTGAAACTATGAGGACCCCAGACTACCTTATGAAATCTGGTAATTAAAAAATACACACACTTAAGTAACTACAACGTTTGTCCCTTTTTCATTAATATCGCTAGCAACGCCATCATAATGGGCCTTAACAATAATAGAAACTAAGTCGATTACATCATTTACTCGTGCACTGGCCTTGCCCATGTAATAGCCCCCGCACATTTTAAAGCAGTAAAAAGAAGCACAGACTTCGAAACTGATTGAACACAGTGTATGATAATTTTCAGTTATCTTTGTATTAATGTTTGCATAGTAAAATTCACTGTGTTAGGTAATAAAGTGTGAACAAATTTACCAGAAGTGGATAATTTCTTCAACTATGCTGATTAATCGTGAAGTCTTATAAGCTGAGGAGCAATTACTAGAACTTTAATTCAGTGATGTGTTTCGTGCATTGTTTACTATTTCGCATAACAGCCCAATCCAAATCTTGGCAAAATAAGATCCCCTCACCGTGCTCTGGTGAGCGAAAATCTATAAAAGACAGTGCCAATAAATGAGTAAGTACGGTAATACATTTTCAAAATGGGGAGAAAATACACATTTTTTAAAATATAGCTTTAATTTTACAGTCAGAAGATAGAGACAAAAATCTAACAAGACAAGTGTGTTGGACAGGTTCGACTCCTCCTGCCGGACATCCTAACTGACGTTTCGCCTATTTACTAGACAAATGCCGCGATAATACATAGACCAATAATTTCCAACTGGATGCTTCTAAGACGACAGTTTTTTTTCTCTCCGCTCGTTCCTTAATATGAAGACAAGGGCACTGATCTGTTTGTTTTGTCCCAGACATGTGCTCGCCGAGGAACGTCATCCCTCACACAAATGACATAGTTATATCATAGACCTGTCTGTCCGGTTCATTAATGGAAACTAAATTATTAAAATATACAGAAAAATACTATATATTCGCACTTAGAAGGCACATCTAAAATCATCGCACAAAATACTCGCACGTTAGTAAAAGGCAGACAAAACAATACATAATAAAAAATCGTCATAAGTGAGAAAATAATAATATTAATGTACACTTTCGTATGTGGTATCGTGAAAATTCACTTCGTAACTCAAAACCAATATAATATAAGATTCCTAGGGATACCCTAGTCGTTCAGTAGTTAGCTGACACGATTAGTAATCGTGAACTCCTTCCTATGTTCTTAGAGCACGGAGAAAATCGTAAGAAAAGTTAATACCTGAAGATGGGAGGAGTTCTCTCGAAAGGTAGTGTATTTGTACATATAATTAACGAGTCAAATAGATACTTAACTAATAACGTACGTATAACTCCTCCTCAACCGAATCATGCTGCTATCCATGTGGATAATTCATTACGACATGTCCTAATCTCGGTCTATTGGCCGGACGTACCATTAACCTAATAGGGACGTAACACACATCCGGTGAGGGTAGAGTCTAGGAGGTACCTTCAAGTCAAAATATGCGTCGAACCAATTGCGAGCCACTCGTGAACGAGACGGTGTTTCATCATCCTGCTTGTAAAAAGGCACCTCGAGCATAAATGAGTTAAAAGACATTCCGAGGTGATAATAACAAAACTATTTGAGGATAAAGTTCAGGCTACCACCTAACCCTTATTAAAAATTACCGGTACATATAAAAGAAATATATTAATAGAAGATATTGCAGAGTACATAAAGAAAATAGCCAAAATACCTACATGTCATTTTTATAAGAAAAAATACTAATGGTAAAACGAAACCACCATTACTGACACATGTGAGTGCTACTCCTCTGGCTTGGATTTCGCATAAGAACCATGTTGTAGAATTGTGTATAGCTTGTGACAAGTAAACAAAGCTGATGAGAGAATTCAGGTTTTAGAGGTTGATACTGAGAAAGAAGAACGCGTGCATTTATTTGTTTTAATTTTAGGAATATCCAGTTTAAAATATTCTCGTGTAAAATGATTGTGTATCCTAGTACGTTTAATAAATTTACTTATTAAATAATCAGTTTATCTGTCAACAATAATTTGTATAGGAGATAAAGATAATGCAAATACACATTTCTCAGCACGGGGTGAACAAGAAGAGTTCTAAATATGGTGTCTACTAATTTTGTGATATCAAATTCCCTGAGTGTGCAGGATTTCCATGATATTTTTTGCCAAATTCCCTCAGTTCTTAGTATACTGGAACATGTAAATAATACGCAATGGTATTTTTCTAACCCACCACCACCCGATTTAAGTGAAATTACTGGTATTTCACAAGTGACAAAAAGATAATTTCTTTACAATAGAGGATATTAAAAAACATTAAAAAATATCTGGTCAGCAGTGGGAATCGAACTCATGACCTCCGCCTTGCCGGGGCAGTTCTTTCACCAACTTGGACAGGTCCACCTTATAAAATTTCCATGACTTTCTCTTATAAATTATAGATTTTCCTGAGTAAAATTCCCTGAGTATTCTAGGTTTTCTAGAATGATAGACATCCTGTTAAAGCAGCGTTTCTCAACCTTTTTAACTCCAAGAACCAGTAATAGAGATGTGTAGTTCGCGAACGAACTGGTCTCTTTACTGACCAGTTCGAACTAGTTCAGAGGACTGACAGATTGTAGTTCGCAAGCGAACTAAATGTGTGCGCATCTCACATATGTAACTGTAGAAAAGCAGTAAAGATAGAAGGAAAAATAGAAAACAGAGAGAGAATTTTTTGTTCTAAATGCGTTCGCATACGAGAGGGAGTTTTACAGACGAAAAGGACGTTTACGCACTTCACCCCCGCCCCGGTCGTAGACAAATCGCGGGAAATTCAAGTTCAACCGCGTCCGCATTTATGTTGTTTCTCAAACAGATGTTTTACTTCTTTTCTCTCTCTCTCTGACTAGAATGGTGGGTGCATCAATGCATCTCTTTCATGGCCCTCGTGCTGCTTTGAAGGGAGTGGGCACAGAGGAAGGGAGGTATTGTAACAACACTTCCACCCGGGGACATCTCTTCCCTTCTAATTTACCGTTATTTGAACTAAGGTTGTAGTTCGCGAACTAGAAACCAGCATGCATCTTGAAGGCTACCACGTGATCAGAAAAGCCCTTCTGCTGCTATAGGGAGACCATCTCGGTCGCGAACTATTGAACTAAACGAATGTCTTTTGAACTGCTCTTTCTAACGAATTAGTCTTTGAAACGAACTGAACTGCCCATCCCTAACCAGTAATATGTCTGAAGCAATTCTACGGACCACTAAGTGTTTTTGTTTTTTTTTTTTTTTTTGTTTTTTTCACTGGTTCTAGAGCTGTCTTGGATAGGAAAACATCCTTTCTCTGCATCCTTATTTCTTTAAAACTACAAGGGTTTTACTGACATTTGGGGCACACTATACGACTTTTAATATAATAAATTTTAGGGTGTTTTCAATACCTACGGAAAGACAGATAAATCAAGTAGAAGTATTAAATGGAATCATTACTTAGAATTACATTTTGAAGTCTGGCTGCGGACCACTTGTCCCATCTTTGCGGCCCATAGGTTGAGAAACGATAGCTTAAAGGAATAAAAAGCAATTACTGGTTATTTGGTGGAAGGCGCTATTCTTAGACATTCATTACGACCGTACCAGAGGCAGTGTGTTTCAAGCAGATTTGCACAAAAGCAGTCGGGCCAGTGTTTGTAAGTATTTCAAAATCTAGCTCATTAATAACGTCTTCCCATAGCCACAATAAATCTTCCAACAGCAATCCTTACGATAAACCAACCTGTGATCACTCGACGTCGATCCACGTAATCCCAAATCAAAACCTGGTTCACTAAGGTTTAAGGAGTACAATTCTAGAGCTGCTGAGGTGCTGAAGGAAGCATCCAGTTGCTGAGCTGCCGTGCCAGCTGCGAGAAGAATCGGGTGCTGACTTGCTGGCGACCACGCAATGTTGGCAGTACGATCAATCTCTTTCACCTTCATTATGTCACTTTCTGGAAGAAAATACCCAAAATATACTCCCAGTTGAATCAGAAAATAAACAAAATATACTACCACGGTTTATTCTGTGTTCAATTTCAAGCATGTTCACACTATAATCAAATATAGTGGTTTGGTAGCATTAAATACTTACTACTTGTACAGTCATTTTGTTACTTTCAATATAGCCAAAAGCAAGAGGAACACCTTAACACAAAAAAGAATACAGAATCTTCGGTAAGTCTGAAACTATAAGACTTATCTGAACTTTGTGTTTGCCACAGAAAACAGCACTGAATCAAGGAAGGTAGGTACTCGCAATCAACATGAAGCCGTAGAAGAGACATCCAGACCGACCACACAAGTATAGCGTAATGGCTCGCTTCGTGGTCAGCCCTAAGAAGTTGCTTTCACGTACCTCCAAGAAAAACTTCAAGTGTAGCATGCAGTGCTTACACTTCATCGCTAGTATCTGTGCAAACTCCAGCTCCGCAGCAATTAAACGTCGATCCTGCGAGGAATATGCAGTCCTTACGAACAGCATAACAATAAAATCATATCTGAAGTATCCACCGCAAATCCCTTTTGTCATAGTCAACCACCAAACAGTCGACATTAATCCCCGAAAAATCCTCAATGGTTCCACTCTGACAAAGAGAATGGAATCATCCGCACGCAACACTGTTGCAGGAGGATTGTAATATTTCCAAACCTGTTGAATTTGGAGGAAAAATATACAAACGAAGTCCATTAATTTTAATCCCGGACTGATAAAACTGCGCTCCAGGCACGGATGGTATTGTGAAGAAATACAGATCGTTCGATACCTTGGAATATTGTCTACGAGTGAGCGAAGATTAATCTTGTTCGAAGATGTTTTATTGTCTGTAAATTTGAATTTCATTTATGGCCTTTAGGCAGCTATGGTTCAGGTTTTCTGGTACAAGGTCAATACAGTAATTAAATATGGAGCAAGATGTTCAAGTGCTATACTTAGTCTGAGTAAGAACATGAAGTCAGCAGGGGAATAATGATGTTCCAAGGATCCTCTACCCAATATTGTATCTCATTTTTGTAGGAAGTAAATGCAAGAAAATTCTTGACACAAGCGTTAACTAACCTAGAATATTAAACACTTTTCATGTCTCCTATGAAAATGATTTGGCGTTTATGCCCTTTCAGTTACACCGTCAATAATTTTAGCAACTAATATTCATTAAGCACTACTTTCTTTTACGCGTGTTCAAAACTACAAGATCTACAGAGAAAATAGCCTATGATAAAACTGCGGTACGTGCTCCTTACTTAGTATAGTTCAGTAATGAGCATCCAGAAAAATGTAATTATGTTAGAAAAAAATAGGTAAATTACAGGAGAAATCGGTATTATATAATGACCTTTGAAGTTTTTATGTACGGAGAACGAATTTATATCAGTGTGAAGTGCCTTAAATAGTATGAGGGATTATGAGTGTCAAAGGTGATGGGAATCGCGTATTATGAAAAAAAAAATCTAACCTGACTTCATATAGCTCCTCTTCGCTCGCTCGAGATACTGTCCGTGAGATTTGTGGCAAATTAAGTGTCAATCAAAACACGAAATGTCGCAATTAATATTACTCTGCATGTGCCTGCCCCTTGCTCAACAAGAACGCGTATTTAACGAAATAACAACATATGGTTTGTTCTAACATTGTTTTGGATTGCTGGTGGTTGTTAAGTGTTTATTGAAGTTCCTGCGTGAATTATTTGCAATGGAAATAGTTGTATAAAGCGTACATACGACGAAATACAACACAATGGCTGGATGCCATATAACGAACAAATATCTCAAAAATAGCTACAGATTCCTTTTTTTGCAAACATTTCAGCTGAATCTCCGATGGGGTATGACCCCACAAAATTGCTACAAAACGAACAAAAATTGGTCTGTAAATTGTCTCCTAAGAACTTATTGGTATGTTGCGTAATATACCTGAATGGGGGTTATAATTATCATATAAATAATGGACTACTCAAGAGTAAGAACCACAGCTATCTGCGTTATTTTGTACTGTAGCTATTTATCGTTTTTAGATTTAGTTTTTTATTTGAAAGGTATTTAATTAACTGAAAATATACATTATGATTTAGTTTAGCTTGTGAACAAGAAAAAAATATTCGTTTCCTTTTCTTACACGTAGTCATCAAAACAAGTATAACATTTTTACGAACAATATTTTTAAATGATGAGTATGAAAGCATTAAATACACACTCGAGCAGATCAGAATACAGAGGGATACCAATGGCGACACTTGTGTTATGAATAACACTATTTGCTACAAAAAAAAGTGACAACGTCGAGCAAGGACAGATGGGGTAGAAGTAAGAGTTTAAGCGAGCGCCTTAATTTCTGACCATGGGAACGTGGAGGTTAGGTGCGGTTATGTATCTTTACACTTTCGTTTCTTTGTTTAAAAATTTGTATAGATACCTAACCTCCATGATCACCAATTAAGGCAAATTCGAGTTTAAGCGAGCACTTGCTTCAAATCGACTTCTACCGCAGATGGGTTAATAATGTCAGGTATATTAGATAATTATTTTTCATTGTACGCGATGCATATGACATTTAACGTTCAATCCATGACGTACCGCCCTCAACGTGGAAGTAGCTGAATACGCCTGCGTACTTTTCACTGTTTCACTCTCATTTCATACTTCCCTATCTTAAGCTTTGTTTTATTTAGTGTATCAGCACTTCCTCACACGTTACAAACATTGTGTTTCTCCTGAAATTTTACATTTTTTGGTTGCCACCAACTGCACAAAACCCCTTCATTTTTTAGGTATGGATATTCTTACTATTATGCATACTGATAAATCTTAGGTTAAGTTTACGTTCGATACACAGAACAGTTACAAATTACATAATGAATGCTATTTATTTCCATCGACACACCTGTTCATAAGAAAAACAAAACGTTCATAATACAATAGTATTTTATTTATTTAGGACCCACCCTTGCCCCTTTGCTTCTTTAGCACAAAATAAGTTGCATCTATAATGGTACATGTCTCGGGCAGTCTTTCGTCCTGCTTAGTTTGGGGCAGGCTTGCCCCTTGGGGGTTGTCGGATTCCGGTATTCCGAGAATCCCTTTTCTCCCTCAGTCTGTGACTTGTCTTGTGGTGGTGTGGGACGGCTTTTTGGACCAGGCATCCACCAGTTATCATGGTCCTTCGTTCCATACAATAGTATAGGGAGGACCAGTTAACTACCCTTTCACACACAGGGGATTAGTAAACATGAAAATATAAAGTGCATTAGTTTAACATCGGGCACTCGCCGGTTAACTTGTACCGAGCAAACCTGCTACGGTTTTCACAAATGATACTTTTATAATTTCTACCCTTGTACAGAACTTACAGCTGAAAGCGACGAATCCTTAGTGCAAAAACCGTAATGTAAACACTATCCACATACGGAACTGAATCATTTCTAATTATTTACCACAGGATATACACATATATACGGTATATATATAAAAAGATATAAAACACTATCCTGTCGCTTTACATACAGTTATATAATTGTGTGAATTACAGATTCACACGATGAGTGATGAATTCCAATACATGGCAATGAATGACAATCATACGATCTGATTTATACATAATGTTCCAGAAAGCAGCCGGTAGCATGAAATAAATTGAAAGACAATACCATCAACAACTTCAACGAATCTCTGCTTACCTTTTCTTTTCTATTATTAAAGTGTTATGAAAATATTATTTCTTAAATAACATTCAATACACAATTTTTTTTTCTCACTTTAAATTCTCACCACTCCCGAGCAGCCAACACTCAAGTTCCAACGTGGCTATGGTGTACGCTAGTGACCTCTGTCGTTGAATAATTAAAGATGCGCTAATGAAAACAATTCACTCTAGGTTTGCGTTACGTCAAGATGTCTAATAAAATTAATCGGCTGTTCCGCTTCAAGTTAAATGATTTCTACTGGAATATATATATCCTCTTTTGTTACATCTGACACTGAGAAGAAAGTGAAGCATACTTACATTATACGGAAGAAATATTCTCTGATGCAAGGATATGATTTTGGACATGAGATCGCGGACAATAACAAGAAATCAATCAAGGATTTACCCAGATGTTTCGGACCCTCTCAGAAATTTCGATTTCTGTATGAATTTAGTATAATTCTAGGCGTACGGACTCAAACTCCCCAAAATTCTGAAATCAGTATAGCACTTCGAAATTTCGAAATTCAGCATTCCAGAACTTCTGAAGTCGGAATTCCGCAATATTCAAAAATCGAAGAAGTTGCGAATTTAGGAATTGCAGCCCCATTATAATTAAATAATTCAAAGTTATTTTATCTAATAAATGCTTGAAAATAAGATGCATGATAATATGCTGTATTAAATATATAAAAATCATGAAGCCAAATGCAATGAGTTCCGCTTATTCTCACTAGTGAGCAGAATCCAAGTGTCTCGAAAAGTTGGAAAACCTCCGCGCCATCTACCGTAGATTTTGAATCTATTTTTTTTATTTATGATGAATAGCAAAACGTTTAATTAGGTTAGGAAATGCATACACACATATATGTAGCTCAGTGGTAGAGCGTTAGCATACCATTCTGGTCGCAGTGGCTGAGGTTTTTCCTTAGTCACACAAGGTAAATGCTGGGATGGCACCTTCAACATAGAACCTGATCGACACCTTTCCGAGTGCTTT
The DNA here is from genome assembly GCA_022664845.1 of Lepisma saccharinum. Taxonomy (NCBI): domain Eukaryota; kingdom Metazoa; phylum Arthropoda; class Insecta; order Zygentoma; family Lepismatidae; genus Lepisma; species Lepisma saccharinum. The sequence continues at coordinate 79,820 of JAGDQP010001088.1, forward strand.
TCTCTCCCCTATCTCGACCTGAGCCTTAGGTGCCGAAGGGTCATTATTAAAATTCAAAATTTACCATACACATATACAGTAACTGTGTAAGATAACCTAGACTAAATTTTGAAATATATTTTTTTCAAAAAGAAGTTCCTTTTCTTACGAGAAGGGCTGACAATTTTTTTTCGTAAATAGCTAATTGTTACCCGACTGAGTGTAAAAAAAAAATCTGGTAACTTTATTATAACTGGATTCTTCTCTGAAAGTGCTAAGTGTCTATATTTGAAATTTCGGTTAAGGTATACAGGTGAGGCAGAAAGAACGTGTTGCTATATTAGCTTTGGAAACCGTCTATTTACAATAAGATTAATTAAGAAATCTCATATATACAGAAGTTTGAGTTTGAATTTAATTTTTAAGGCCTTAAATCAACTTTGACTAAGGCAGTATGCAGTAGCGGCGTTAAGGCTAACGCGAGCCCCGCCGCGCGGAAGAGGCCAAGCCAAAGGGGGCCCCCAACCAACCAAATAAAATATATAATTTTTCGATTAAAATAGGCACCGATTTCGCAAAAGTCACGGATTTGTATGAAATCGTGAGAGAAAGAAGATACGATTGTGCAAGATCGGTAAAATAAGTAAATAACATTGAACAGTATTGTCTTTCGGAGCCCCCAAACCAATGTGAGACCAAAAAACACATCGTCTTTACCAACAAATAAAAATTTAATTGGGACCGTATTTTATGAAAAACTTAACGGTGCGTACCATCCCCGCCATCTTGGTACGCACTTTCCATTGATTTACATGGGAATTGTTTTACTTGTCTTATATCTCTCAGGAGCGTAATTTTTAACTTCATGTTTTCGCCTAGTTTCTCGTCATGTTATCTTGGACTCGTGCTGTTTTGTAGAAATTCAATATTTTTCACACGAACAGCGTAATTACCCCTTGACATATTGTGATTTATATAGCAAAATATTAATAATACATTATACTTATATATTTGAAGAAATTTCACAAATCAAAACTATACAAGAGTTAAAATAACCACCAAGACAAATTCGTGAAAGCGGAACTTGGATATTCTATTTCTGACAGGCATAAAATGAGTAAAATGATTCCCATGTAAATCAATGGAAAGTGCGTACCAAGATGGCGGGGGGGAATCTACATCGTTAACGAACGATAATGTAGAACAGAAGGAATAAAAGTTTATAAACAGTATTCTATATTAAAATAGTTTTTGGGGGGGAGGCAACAGCCTAGAAATAATTAAATAACCTTTTAATTATTGATACTCGTACACAAATTCCAAAACTGTAAATAAAATAACTTAGAGTAGAAAACTTTGACTATTATTATAAACTGAACTGTTTGCACTAACGAAGAGTGTGTTCGTGTTGGAATTTGAACTGTGCTAAAAAGTACTGAAAGTGAAAGGTGAAAGAAAGTTATACAAATTTTTATAGTGCCTGTTCCCGAAAAACTGCAGCTGATATATTATTTAAATTTAGATAAGTTTCTAATTATATGTCGTTGTTTTTTATTTTATTGTTACTTAGACGCGATTGCAGGGGCGTTGCCAGAATCTTGTTTTGGAGGGGTCCACCATTTTTATTTTTTTTTAATCCTGGCTTCGTATGTAAACTAAACACATATAATTATGCCTACATGTATACTAATTTTATAAAGAAATAAGAATTTCGGAAGGGGTCCGGGCACCATGAACCCTCCCTCTAGCTACTCCACTGCGCGACTGTAATATGTTACTTTATTGGTTTGTCCAATATTTTTCGTCGAACAATAAACGGGGCCCTCTTTCGCACTTTCCGTTAGTCAGTCAAATGAGTCGTGCCGTTACGGTATGAGTAAAGTATGTGTATAGGTCAAAGGCATAAAGCTTAAAAATATGTATTTCAGAGATCGGGTAATTTTAAGCATTTTATCAGAGGACTCCTTGTTTTTCCGCGGAGAGGTCCCTAATTGCTTCCCGCCACCATTGGATTCCTTTCATTTATTTTAAAACCAATAATTTAGAATGAAACATTTATGGTCATTTTGAAATGATTGGGGGGTAATGCCCCCCATAAATCCGCCTATGTATATCATGATGAAAGCAACGGATAAAATACTAAAACCATTAGACAGCTTTAATGCTCTTTTTTGGCCAACTGAACTAGTTTCTTCATCGTTTTTTCTCTACCATTATTCAACGTTGAACAAACTATTGAACAGACGGACATTTAGGTAAATTTACAACATAAGAGAACGTTTCGGTACTAACGTATAAACCACGTATTGTCGGCGTTTGTGTGCTACTGGGGAAGTAAGGACATCCAATGGACGCCGAAAACACGTCCAAAACTGGACATCCCAAACTACAGAGTTGATTTTATGTACGCTATTACATATGAAAGTAATTGGAAGGAACACAGAAAATGAAAGATAACATATACTAAGTAGCACAACGATATGGAGCCCCAGTTGATGCGATGTCGCTTCACGTGGAAATTACGTGCGTGTGCCCATAAAGAAATGAAGTCAGTGTTTTGCATGAAATGTATCGATTTGCTATGAAATGCATGTTAACAATTTCATTAAAACGTAGGGCAGTACGTATATGTAGTCGGGGTGACTTAGTTTGTCTTCAGAGTTCGTAAAACGCTCTTTCTGACCCTCCATACTGTGTTGCTTTGATCTTTACTTATCAGTGGCAGTTTGGCCGAGTCGATAAGATCCTTGATTTCTAGCATAAAGATCCGTTTTCACGTTCCACTTGGAGGAAGTTTATTTAGGTATCCCTCAACCGGGAATGGTTAATTTATGGTCTTTAAGCACCGTTGTATAAAGTCGTCATGTTACTGGAAAGTACGTACTTGTCCATTATCGTACCTCATTTGGACATCCACTTGACGTACCGTAACCACCGAGTCTACTTTGGAAGTCCGAAAGACGTTCTTTGGCTTCCCCATTGAACGTCTTATGGACAAAAAATGGATGCATCCAATGGATGTCCATCGGACGTACTGCGTGGGCAGTTTCATGCTTGTAGAGCTGAAACGGGTCGCCGGGTCAAGTTTTTGACCGAGCCACCGTGTCTATGCTTGATCCGCTGACCCGGAGGAGAAAGCAGAGATTTTAATTATTTCCTTGCGTTTGAACAGCCCTAACAAGCCAAACGCCTACCAAGAAGGAGATTTTGGTCGGGCCGCCTTCAGGGATAAACGGGACCTCATCTAGTATTTGGGAAATAGTTGGAGAAGGTCGGCGACGACCCATAAGTTGCGTATTGTCGTTGGGGCCATTTCCGGGCCACCGTCGGATCCCTGACTTGCCGGCATATGGTGTGTCGCGTAACTCTGTCCAGCACCTGCCCACCACCGTCGGCTCCTTGTCGGGTTTTTCAAGATCTGACGTCGTCCCTACCTTCGCCGACTAAATGCCGATGTCGCCTGGCTTGCTGGGAGTGTTTCTTTCAGGGGTGACCAGCACGGGAGATGTTAGTTATACCAGAGCACGAAAAATAAGATATCAAAAATTGCAAGTTGCTCAATCGGGTCACAGGATCATTCGAGTCAAGTTTCGGACCGGGTCGCCGGTTCATCTACGTTTAGGTCAGATTGGGTCACCAAAAGTGACCCGGTTTCAGCCCTGCACCCTCGTCGTTATAAGCTTGATGTAGTAAGCTTGTAGATTAATTGTTTGCCAACTTGTATGATTGAAGCTAGATATAAACTTGCAGACTTGCCATGGCAAGTTTGATGCAAGCTTTTACACTTGATATGGCAAGCTTGCAATATGTTTGAATCAATCTTACACTGCTATTAGGTGAAGCAACGTTATTCCCTTGCCAGTTCTTTCCTACTTGCTTGAAAACGTACAGTAATATACATACAAGAAGGCGTGAGAAAAAGTGGAGAAAGGTGGAGCCATCTTCAACATAATTACGATTAATTAGTGTTGACTACATACTGAAGCAGAGCTGAAACCGAGTCAATTTTGGTGACCCGGTGAGTCAGTCTGACGAAAATATAGGTGATCCGGTCCGAAACTTGACCCGGTTGGGAAATATCACTAATTGGGAATTTCGGCGTCTTATTTTTCATGCTCTGAGTGTAACATCTCCGCTCCTTGTCACTCCTGAAAGAAACACTTCGAATGTAAGGAAATAATTAAAATACTATTTTGTCCTCCGGGTTACCAGGTTTAAATCGGGTCAGGCCGGGTCCAAAGCCTAGACCCGGTGACCCGTTTCAGCTCTTTGCTGAAGATCTGTGCAGACGAATAACACTATACAGTTTATTGTTATTCTATAATATTACAAAGTAAACTCATTCTTAGTAATTAAACATTATTGCCTTTGGCGTATTCTCATAAATACAGCGTGTTTTAAAAACATACCGACAAACTTCTTGAGGTCGTTTTCTACATTAAAACAAGAAGACAGTTCTTTCAAGAAATTTCGAAACACGCGTACTTTCGGAGCTACATGCATTCAAAGTTTAGGCGGCATCGTCAAAAATGATGTCATATCTGGATAAATAATGACGTAACCGGTGTCAGCTTAGCAAATCACGTTCTACGTAGTATCCAATACATTCATTTGAGCAATGTTATGGATTGATAAATGCAGATTACAGAGCACTTCTATGCTTGCCATATTAAAACATTTAATACATTAACAATAAAGTCCTTTCGATGCGAAACCTGCTTATGTGACATACTCTCAATCCTAATCACTGCTCAAATGGATGGATCGGGTAGTACTTCAAGTGTAATTTTCTTAGCCGATATCCCTTACGTCATTATTTGTAGAAATATGACGTCATTTGTGACGATGCAGCCTTAACTTTGAATGTTTATACGTATCTGGGAAACTATGACTACACAAGAAAATGCGCTCATCAAATGTTTAATATATCTGAAAGCTATATAGGTTTTTTGACAACATTTTTGTCTATATTATCAGCATTCCACCTTGTTCATTCTATGGAGATGGGCATTCCAATTTATCCATTCCGGTAGGCACAGTGAAAAAATTGCATTGCTTTACTAATTGTTTTCCCTAATGACCTCTATCTAAATGCGATACTGGACTGCCTGCTGCCATTGAAATTTTCATGAATATATGAAGCCAAGGAGTAGAGGGGACACTTAATCTCGTTTATCCACTTCCAGTCGAAACCAATATGAACCAAATTTTCATTTCTCAGTTTTTTACACTTGATATCGCTGTGTGGCCCGTTTTTTTTATTTGTTTCTTAATTATTGCAAAAATACGTAAATATTATTTGCAGTATTTTCTATTATATGCAAAGTACGGCATGTTATTACATGAATAACTCTGGAATTAAGCACAGCGATAAGAAGGGCAAAACTTAGTTAGAAATGAAAATTTGCTTCACTCTGGATTAGACTGGAAGTGAATAAACAAATTTAAATATTTGCTCTGACGTCTATCTTTCCACACTAAGCAGTCGCTCCAGTATCGTTACGTAGAGCTCGATGGTTTTCCCTGTCTCAAAGTATTTAATATTTTGTCGTCATGAATTTTACAACATAGACGTATCAAATAACGCGAATCAATAAAAACAAGTACTTTACTGATCAAATTTACTGTCATGTTAAATGTAGAAGACCAAATCTTTACCTTTCTTTAAATGTAATTTTGAATACCACGTGTCTGACATGTTTGCTTTTGAATGTGACTCTCCACGTAGGCACTACTCACGGTGGTACAACGTGATACCATCCGTCATAAAAATTAAACACATCAAAGGATAAAAGAGAGCAAGCAGATTATGTAGTAAAGATATCTTGAAAAAAGACGAAATGTGTGTAAAATAAAGGAAGACAAGAACAGCAGGTGCTCAGTTAGCAGAATTAAAATGAGGGCAAGTATTATCCATTATACGATGTTTATACAGATGGCACAAGTTTCCGAAACACCTGCTTTCCTGCGTTTATTTACTATTCTGTCTCGTGCTGGAAAGAAATTTGTAAATTCTGTTATAAGTACTTCATAAAGAAAATGAAACTGTTTCTTACGTAGAAATCTTATACATTTGTTTTTATGATTCGTTTATATTATTATTATTATTGTTACTATTATTATTTCCTTTGATTACTGTGAGTTTCTTTACGTCCATCTCGTAGAGTTAGGAATATAAATAGAGGAAGCCTTGGGCTGTTTTGTAGGAGAGGGAAATGAAGCGTAGAGACGGAAGGGACGAGGTATTCGGTCATATTAACTTGCCTCATATTTAGATACCCTCTTTTCCGAGTATTGCCTCTCTGAGGTGCACTCATCCTGCTATCGAAAAAAAGGCAATCCTCACAGTACTCGATATAGAGGAACTCTAATGGGGCCACACAAGATGGCTGCCGATGAACCGTAATTTGGCTTCATGTGACATCATGTATGTTCTCTCTATTTTCTTCCTAACTCTATGGTCTATCTACTTTCAGATGGAGAATTCTCAACTTCTGATCAGCAATTATAAACTTTTACAAATTACTGACGTTATTTCCTGTATATTTCAAGGAAATCTTACGGCACATGTTTTGTGCATTGATTTAGCTGAAGTGTGTTTAAATTTTAAATTTTCCTTTCTAGCTTAAATTGGTAAACTTTTCGCATACGCCCGTCAAGTCTGAAGGGTGACCTCTCTCTGCGATCTCTCTTCCGGGAGTAGAAAGGTAGCAGCCAGGATTTTGGTTGAAATAAAATCGCAGCACTCCGCTGGTGAAACTGAGTTAACCCTGTGAAATATCAATTTGGATGGCCGACAGTGGGACTCGAACCAGCTTGCCTTCCCGTTTCAAATCCAATGTCCGGTATGATACCGACTGAACGACGGGAACTGTCTAAAGATGTCTTAATACAGTGTATCAAATATTGTTTTAAAAATGATAAGTTTGAGTTTATATCCCATGATTCTCTGCACAGCTCATACGATTTCATACTGGGATTGATAATATTTTATCTCAAGCTGGCTTTTTACTTAAGGTTCGTTTGACACGGAAGCCTTTATCTTAGCATATATTCCATAAAAATCGTTAAGGAATTATACCATTGCATCTTGCCCTTTTGTAACATTTTTGTTTTGACATGGTACAATTTTTTTTAACACTACGATTTATCTTTACAAAATTGCTTTGATGTCAAGCGGGCGTAAGGATAATTTTCAGGGTTCATCTCTGTGACCATTATTATTCGCGGTATCCATTAGTGATATGTAATTAATGTCACTAATGCTGGACAGTACTAATTCTGAACACTAAAGTAGACAGACGATGTGAAGTTATTTAACAAGTAAGGAAGGGCGATGATTGGATAACATTCTCCGTATATTGCCTATACAGGGTGTTCGGATAGTAACTACTTATATGTAAAATCAAATAAAAGGTAACTCAGATTACTGTGGAATCTTCAGTCGATTCTCTTTCCATTTCGTGCCAGGCAACTTCATGTCCCTCCACTCACTCCGTTTAAGTGTCAATAATTAAATACAGCTTTTTTTAGACTCTTATATTAGTTTAATACAGTTATTATCATATACTATAACATTCCGAGCACCTCCTATCGTATATACAGATATGGATTAATGTGTGCAAAAATTGGTGAATTCTTCATACCAAAAAAAGTTCTTTTGAAGAAATTCAAAATTACATGTGTAGTTTAGGAGCAACAGGTGCTCAAAGTTTCAGAAGCATCGTCACAAATGACGCCATAGCTCGACACATAATGACGTAAGCGGATTAGCAAATGACAATCAAAGTAGTACCCGATACATCTACTTAACCAATGTTTATTATTGAGGGAGTGGTAACCTAAGAATTTCATTGTCAAGGACTTAAGGGCAATGTAAAGCCAAGATGTACGGCAAGAGATGGCAACACTATCTCCATACATGTTTAATGTATTTTTATCGTTGCACGAAATTCCAATGCTGTTCCTACGAATTCAAGCCTAGAGAGTTCAAACTTTCAAGGAAGAAAGTTAATAACCAATTCAAGAGTTCTATCCTTACCGATTTTTTATTTACTTTCTTGTTCATTGTTATAATCGTTTCATTGTTGTTATGGATAATATGATGAAACACTTTCAACAATGAACAAGAAAGAAAATAAAAAATCGCCACGGATAGAACTCTTGAATTGGTTATTAACTTTCTTCTTTGAAAGTTTGAACTCTCTTCCTTGAAAGTTTGAGCTCTCTAGGCTTGAATTTGTAGGACAAGCATGGAAATCCCCTTCTAAGTTGTATTCGTCAATCATAAACAAGCTTAACTGGGGGGTATTGGGCACTAGTTCGATTGTTATTTGCTAAGTTGACATCGCTTACTTTATTATTTGTCGAGATTTGACGTCATTTATGACGATGCCTTGCTCAGTGGCCTCTAGTTCCGAGACTACGCATCCTTTCACATTTCTTCAAAGGTACGTACTTTGATCCTTGTTTGATGATAACTTCTCGTTCCTAGAATGTTGGCAGTATTTTTTGTACACCCTGTACATATTCTCTCCAAGAGAAACAAAATCCAGGATTTGTAACTGATTGATGTGCAAAAGGAACATAATGTTAAAAATTTCTTAAATTTTGCATACGAGAAAATTATGTCACACAGATAATAAAAGTGGTACAATACGAGAAGACAGAGAGAAGAAAGAAAGAAAAAAGAACCAGAATTACAACGATTGTCTTTTGTTCTGTTGATTAAATTTTTACTACGTTGGAAGCTCAGTTATTCACAACACAAAAGCTTCTTTCATTCGTGTAATTAAAAGTGAAATTGCCCTATTGAACAAGGGGCTGTTCATTAGGTAACCTAGCAACTTGAAGAAAAAAAGGATGAAATATCTTGTTTTATTATGTGAAATATTACCAAATGTTGAACTTACAATGGTGACATCGTTTCTTGTCAGCCATAATGCGGAGAAAAACGGATGAAAGACACAAGAGATGGTAATAATGAAGGATTATATTTAAGTGACACATGAGAAACAACTTATGAACTAGTTACATCCAGACGAATTTCTTTCATTTGAAATAAAAGATGGCTAATAAGAGGAACGAAATGTCGCATATTTCTTGTACTATTTAAGATGCAGTAAACACAAGAACGGCTCGATACAGGAATTAATCACGGAAGCAGGCACGTATTTAGGGGAGGTCCAAACTCAGGGTTTTATGAAAAAATAGTATAACTTCAGGCGTAATCAGTGTGCGAATTAAAGTGGGGAATGCCCGGGATTTACCCCCTGGCAAATAAGTTTCCCACCCTGACCAATTTATTTTTCATCCCTGCCAGGGATAAATTTCTCCCCCCTTGAAGATGTTTCGATCAATATTAGATAGAAAATCGGAACATTTCTATTTGGCAGAAGTTGAAACTACAGTATTTTCAAGCAAGTGACAAGAGTATATGAACTTTTACTAGCAGCTAAGAAGCCCATTTGGAAGCCATTTCTTTTGTGATGTTTATGAAGTAGCTTAATGAGGAAGATTTAGTATGATTGGTTTGATTTATAGTAAGCTCCTATTGAAAAATGGGAATATTGTCTCTCCGCTGATCTAGTTGTTACCGTCGCTGACTGCTGATCGTGGGTTCCCGGGTTCGATTCCTGGCTCTGCCAAGAGATTTTTTCCAAAGCGAGAGGGTCTGGAACGGTGCCCACCCAGGATCGTGATGCAATTTGGAAGATGCTGTGAATGAAAGTCAGTGGCGATCACAGTTGAGAGCTTCGCCTCTCCTCTCGCAACACGTCTGACCAGAGTGCAAGAAGTAGACCAACTCCCCGCTTCCTGAGAGGCCTCATCCAGTAATAGATGGAATATGGCTGTGAATTATATATGTGTGTGTGGGGGGGTGTTGCCTGTTGAAATTCGTGCGTTATGTTTTATCCCCCCCTGGCTAAAAAGTTTAATTTGCACACTGGGCGTAATTATACATTTTATACATATTTAATATATATTTCATGCCCAGACACACCTTGCCCCCCCCCCTATAAGCCCTTGGCCCCCTCCCAAAAACAAGCTCTGGATACGTTTCTGCACGGAAGTGGCCTCACCACAGAGAGTGAGTTATTTTGCATTGTGGAAAAGGAAAAGAAGTCTAATGCCTTGTTTAGATTACTAACATTTTACGATGGTAAGATTTACAGGTAAATCTAACTTGCGTTCAGACTACCGAATTTAACTCGGTTATCGTGCTTGTTCTACCTTTGTCTGTAAAGAAACAGAAGAAAGTTTCCGTAAAGTAAAGAATCTTCTTGTTACACAGGAGAGGATTAAATTTTAAAAAATGAACACAAATGAAGTGATTGTAGCATCACATTTTGTAGATTAGTTCTGCCATCATTCTTTTATATTTTAAAAGTGATACGCAACCACTAGGACACTATATATTTCGATAAGGAAAGAAATAAACTCACGAAGTGATTCGTGCCTAATAACTAACTTGCGTTTAGACAGCCGTTTCTTACTAACGTTAAAAGATAACCGTCGTAAATTGACGCTAGCTAAATTTGAAACTCGCGTTAACGGTACCAGGTGCGTAAATATGAAACCGGAATTTATGTACAGAAAAGGCACAGTGATTGGATGACAATGCTAAGAACTATTTTATTCGAAGTATTGGCCATCGCTAGCGATACATTTCTGCCATCGTTCCGGCAATGTGTAGATGCCAGAACAAAAAAACTGTGCCTCTTGTGCTGCAAACCAGTCATCAAGCCATTTTCGTACATTTTCGTAAGATGTGAAGCGCTGGTCAGAAAGTGCGTGTCCCATGGATACAAATAAGTGAAAATCGGAAGGCGCCAAGTCTGGTGAGTAAGCCGCATGCGGAAGGATTTCTCAGCCAAACGTCGCAATCGTTTCCTTGACCGGTTTTGCTGTGTGGGAGGGTGCATTATCGTCAAGCACAATCACTTTATGTTGTCTTTGGTCATATTCAGGTCGTTTTTCACGCAAAACTTTATGCAAATCGATCATTTGTTGTCGGTAACGTTGGGCATTAACGGTTTCGCCAGTTTAAAGCAGTTCATAATAGATCACTCCCTTCTGATCCCAGCAAACACAAAGCACTGTCTTCCGTCCATAGGGATTTGGTCTTGCAGTCGATGTCGCCGGTTCTCCTGGAGTTACCCATGATCTTTTACGCTTAGGATTCTCGAAATAGATCCACTTTTCGTAACCAGTCACAATTCGATGGAGAAATTATTTCCTTTTGTGCCTGGAGAGCAGAATTTCGCAAAAATATACGCAAATCGTCCATTCTTATCCTCTCCCATTATAATCCCAACCGTGGGATAATTACGGCTGACGGTCGTGAAAATTGTGGGACCCTCGATCCGTTCGTCAACGGCGCACCTCCGGTATAAGTTTAAAAGCCGATAGCGGAACACCAGAAATAATCGCAAGAGATCTGCCCAATTGCGTATGTCGGATCGATTTGGCCTGTTAGTTCCAAATTTTGAACGACACCTCAGTCATCTTCCTAGTCCTATATTATTTTATTAAAGAATAGACCCTTGTGGAAACGGCAGAGGAAAGGAAGTAAGGCTTGGCTGGCGTAGAGAGTGGACAGGAGCTTACGGTGATGCCAACTTTCCTCCTCTCTCTCTCTCTCTCTCTCTCTCTCTCACTCCCTCTCTGTATGTGTGTGTTTGCCCCCTCCGCTGTTTGAATGTGGCAAAATGATCGATCGTGTTTTCGAGACAAGATGCATTGTGTGTTGTTATTAGTTTCCAGGGAAGTCCGGATTTGAGGGTTGTGGCCGGAAAAATATAATAAAAGTCGCGAATTTCATCAAAAACTGCAATATAGTTTAACTTAATATGAACATTTGAAGTAAATTTTATATTTGTTTCACTGTAGCGCTCTTGAGCATGCATAATCAATGATGAACTAATGAATAATAGCTTAGTTGTAATAATTTAAATAATAAGTTATTTCATCTTAAGAAATATCATAGCAAGTAAGTTATAACGGCTTAGCACTCGGAAATGAAACTAAAATTGGTACTATTTTTTAATTTTAAAAGTATTTTTTAATAAAACGCAACTTTTAAGATAAATTTATGCCTGAATATTTTTTAGGTTGATACTCAAACCATCCTCAAATAAAGAACCGGGCTTTAGATCTCGGTAAGACCAGTCCCGAATTTCGACTGAGAAAATATGATCAACATACCTATAATAGACTCCATGTCCACTCTCATCTCATCTGCTCTTTTTATCTGAATTTGTGTTCGCCTATGTATTTTATAGGCCCGACTTGTGGTGGTCGTTGACCGTAGATACCAGAACACTTACACTTCAATACATTGTCCACTTTTGGAGCGAGGTATTGGCTCTGGAAATAACTGAAAGTATGTTTCAGCATTTGACTAGTGAAACTGAGAATTTGATGTTATTTATGGCCTTTTTGCAAGTTTGGTTCAGGTCGGATAGGGTACGGTAGAGAATATTAGAAGGAAGTAGGACAGGGCCTAATTTGAAGGTACTATCCCGGCAATTGACTGATGTGCTGAGGAAAACCATGAAAAACTATTAGGATGCATGGGCGGCCTATAGGATTGTTCCAAGAACCTTCCAATTGCTAAGCCAACATTATACCAATTGTGCTACAGCCGCTCGGTAGGTAAAACTGAGAAATGCTAGTGGGAACATCAGATAGATTGATGGACCTCTGAATTTTAAACAAGGGGTTGCTGATAGGGTTTACTGACAGAATCCCTGAACAAGGAATATTCTAGGGACACTTCCCCACTCAAACGGGGAATATACCTGATTTGTATGGTTTCACTCCACCAGTTCCTTTCCGAAGTAATTAGACATTATTCTTCGAATATGTCATAGGCAACCCCATGATATTTATCATGTTAAAAGAAGAAAATGAACCAATGTCCTTCCAGTAAAAATCATTTACGTATTTGCTTATTTTCAGTTTGGAAGGAATTGAATTCTATGGGTTTATATCATATTTACATTCCTTTACATAGATACATTCCATTTGACCGGAATTGAGGCGTATGTGCGAAAAAAATATATTTGCTATCTTTAAAGGTAACACATTAGACTTTTGTTCGCGCATGCGCCTCAATGAAAATCGGATTTAAATTAATCTTCCCAATGAAGAAAATGCGCCCCAACCCCGACAGTCCAATTTTTGCCCCCATCGGCCCGGCGTCGGGGGTGTGACAATCGGGAAATAGTCGCATTAAAAGGCGGTCCACCGGCGGCCCGACGCCAAATGGGGGTTAGGCAAAAAATCCTGTTGTCAAAGTGGCCTAAAGAACGAAGCTAGGAGTGATCTAACTAGCTTAAACTGATCCTTGCAGTGTACCAGTCACACCAGTACATTTTGTGAAACTGGTTGACAAAAGGGTGGGAAAGTTTTTTTGCCTCCCTTGTCCCGACTATGAGGTTGGGATTTGGTCGGAATTGAGGAAAATGCCGACCATGTCCTAACAAGGCGGGAATATGACGGCAAGAATAGTCGAAAAGAAGGCGGGCCACCAACTATCTGAGACAGTCTGCGGAAAACTATTGCAATTAAAATCAGTGATAGTCACAATACATCTACA
>JAGDQP010001088.1:93801-132930 GCA_022664845.1 Lepisma saccharinum
TTTAAACTATATTTCAACGAACTTAATTTCGTTAATAGGGCGTTAATCTATGACATAGATTTCGCTTTATGTGTGTCTTCTAAGACGACATATTACACTTACTGAGAGATACAAATTTAATAGTCTAGCGATGATCAAGTTGTTAAAGAAGAAAAACTGCACATAAGAAAGAAAAAAGGAAAGTATTATTTAGTTTTATTTGTACGTGATGGTGAACAACGCCTAGCAACTCCATTCTAGACTGCCTGTTAGTACAGATATTGTAAAAGAGCAGCCATTTTACAATATGGATCCATGGATGAGTGAATAAGACGACGAGCTATCAATGGGAAATGCTAAACGTTCCTGTGTTCGAACCCCACAGCAGCCACTACGATTATTTATTGTAGGAAAATTAACACCGTCAAACATGATGAGAGCAACGTATAAAATGAAACTAACTGTGTGTATACCAATAAACAGCATTCATGATTTGTTTTGACGAACTAAACACATTTTTTAGAGTCATATGCTGTGCCGACGGCGGCAAATGCGTGGTGTCCGACTAACGCCCGACTGTGGGAAATGGTCGGGGTTTGGGCGGGAAATGATCGGGCCGACGCCGGCCAAAATAAGCGTTTTTCTGGAAGGTTTTTGCTGCCTTTGGGGTTATCGGCCCGACGATCGGGAACCGAGTGCGGCCCGACCCTGACCGGCGTCGGCCGAGCGGAGGACCGACCCTGTTTTCTCCATTGGGTTCTTTTATAGAATTTTAAACCAGTTTCTTTACTTCTTCTGTTTACTTTGGAGCGTAGATAAATCACAGCAGAGTGAACAAAATGAATACACACTATTTACTTTTCGAATGCGGTTTTAAAATATTCATAGTTATTTCTTATGACTAACACATAACACAGTCCCACACCATTTATCAATCGCGACTTTCCCTTCTTGTTCGTAGGCGGGCAAAACGGAAGATAAAGGTCGATACTCTCCCTATTAGCAGTATAGTAGTTCCTGAGTTGAAAGTTGTCGACAGACAGTCAGACCGAGCGGGGGCATAACGTTTCACAGCACTTGCTGCCGAAACCTAAAACAGCTGGAAGGATTTAAACGAACAGTGTACGTTTGGGATTTTGTATGGGCTACGTAGATTAGCTGCTACACGTTAAATGAGTTTACTTCTTTCGACAACCAACCCATATTACTTTTTAACTTATTTTTAATTTCCCTCCCACTGCAAATACCACCCTGATTTCTTTTATCCTAATTTGCCCTGTAACGTTTAGAAATTATATTCAAATTCAGCTTGAAATCGCTGATCTGACAGAGTAAATGGCTTTGGATCAATTGAAATACCAAGTCAGTTTAAAACTAATGATCTGACAGGTTTTTGAAGCTCGTACGACCTCTCAGACTATAGCCTAAATATTGACTCTCACCTGATTCATGAGTGTTTTATCTGAAATCTTTCTTTAAACAAGAAAGGGACGTTGCCCCCTTTAACCTCTTCATTCATACGCTAAAATATAGACAGTTATTTAACAAGTTGATTTTAACAGGATCAAACTGTCAAAGTTAATGAATATATTCAACATTTTGATATTTTTTTATGTTGTTTTTGCATTGTTTGTGTTAACTAAAGAACGGAAGGAAGAGAAAAACTAACTGTACAATGAATTTTTTAAAAGATAAAAAAAGGTCTCACAGCAACCATTTTGTAAACAAAAAAAATGAGTAGCAACTTTTGCTTTTACTGATTTTTATCGTCGTACTTTGTTTCCGCTATTGTCCTCACAGGGATTGGGTAAATGGTCTCTTTATGGTTTAAATATACGGGCGCCAGAAACTTTGTGTCTTCTTCACCTCTGGCTGTGCAGAGCGTTAACGCTTCACAGTGTCTGTACGGAAAGAGGAACAACAATAAAAATAATAAAAGATTAATGGAAGAACAGTAAACACTAGAAAAGTTTTGAAGAATTCCATTCGTAAGTGTTGTGAGAATGGGAAGTTTCATGCCGTGGATTCTTATATTGCACAAGCAGTTTCTGATGTTTCTTACGTAAAGTGTGAATCATTAAATTTCTATTTAAAACATTCCTGTCACAGCAATGTTGCCAGATTATAAGTATGTAAAAAATATAATATAGTAAGTTTTTATAGAACTTCATTCGCGTGAGGCTATGAAAGCTCCTGCGTAGCCATGTAGTTATTGCGTTCGCCTTCTGTACAAGGGGACCCGAGTTCGATTCCCGGTGGGAGCTCCATTTCATAGTAGCGTTTCAATTGCCTATAACCGGATTGTTGGTGTGGGTTGGTGTCAGGAACGTCATCCGGCCGTAAAACATCTGCCAAAACTAAAACCTGTGGAATACGCTGACCCCATCTCTCACATGAGAAAAACCAGTGGAGACAAACATTCGCGTGAGGTCATAGTACTGTAATGTTTGGAGGCAGACTCATGATTCAAGGGAAAGATGAACCGATAGCGGCTTATCATTTTCTTCTATTGGATAGAGACTATCTAATATAATTTAAAGTCAATTTGGAATTAGTATTCGATATGAGAGGCCCAACTGCAAAAAAACTAGCGTGTCCAAAGATTAGAAAAAAAATAAGCTAGCATCCGTAGATTCTTGATATCAAAAGTATAAATTTTTTACCTTCGTGAAAACTTTAAGTCCTGAAGAGAAATTTAACACTAGGGATTCTTCGGATGAACTAACCAAGATATTAAAAATGAATCTTAAATAAATTATCTTTGTTGAAATCCGATGGAGTACCCCTAACCTAACTTAGTAAACAACTTTAGGAAATCTGATAAAACTTCATCTCTTATCCGTTAACATACTACATTTCGAAGTGTTATTTTTAAAATTGTCTTTGCATGGTTCGGAATAATTCCTTCTGTCTTACTATATTGAATAAATTAATAGCCTATAACCATTTTTGTTTCTAGTTGTTTTTTTATTATTTACGAATGGATTTATATCTACAGTTGAGATAAGTACAATGGAGTCTTCACTGGAAATCGAATCTATAACCATTTATTAATTGAAGAAAACAGTTACCATTTACATATGAATAACCTGTTGCGTGCTCGACTAATACCTTGTTTATATCACTAACATCTTACCATGGTTAACATTAACCAAGATCATTTTAGTAATGTAAATGGTAATTACCGTTAACGCGGGTTTCCAATTTAACCAGCGTCAACTTACGACGGCTATCTTGTAATGTTAGTAAGAAATGGCTGTCTAAACGCAAGTTAGTCATTAGGCGCGGCTCACTTCGTGAGTTTATTTCTTTCTTTATCGAAATATATAGTATCCTAGTGGCGCGTATCACTTTTAAAATATAAAAGAATGATGGCAGAACTAATCTACAAACTGTGATGCTACAATCAATTCATTTGTGTTCATTTTTTATAACTTAATCCTCTCCCGTGTAACAAGATGATTCTTTACTCAACTGAAACTTATTCCTGTTTCTTTACAGACAATGGTAGAACAAGCACGATAACTATGTTAAGTTTGGTAGTCTGAACGCAAGTTAGTTTTACTCGTAAATCTTATCATCGTAAAAGGTTAGGAATCTAAACAAGGCATAAAAAAGATAATGACATCATCACAACTGTATCTCATAGAGTTACTACTAGGGCTATAATTTAGGTTACCACTATTTTTTCTCTGGGAAGTCGAGTTGTTTACCACTAAATTCTGAGTGTGTTCCTATTACTTTTCTACGAACAATGTGAAAATAAATATTATAATAATTTACGACTAGACTAGATTAAGATTTAATACTTTCTTAATTAATATTAAGATTATTGTAGGTATGTGAAATGTTACAACAGGAAGTAAACAAAAATACCAGAAACACTTTTTAATTGCAGATAACAAAAGTCACAACATTTGACTGTATTTTTCGCCATCATAGTTTCTGAACTCGGTATTTTTCTCTATAAGTAAGTCAGAGCAATTACCGAATAATATGTCATAACCGTCTTGTAGAAATTATGATAAAAATGTCCTTTCTTCAGTGATGTCTAATGGTAGATGGAAAATTTGTTCTTTGGGTTTAGATGAACCAAACTTTGCCTTATTTATCTGACGTGTTGAAAATAATATCCAAGTAGCTTTTCATCTTTCGAAACCAGTCTTGTACTGCGTTCACAGGTGAACGTACAAGCATATACAAACATTTCCAGTATCCAAATAGATTTAGTGCACTCCAAACAATATTCTACTTTTGACAGAAGAACGATGGTTGGCAGTATATACAAGAATTTCCGGTGGTAGTATGGAAGAACCTCTTCCTATGTTGAAATGAATCCTCTACTGCGTTGAAGCACTACGTTCAAAATTGGAGTCCCTTCAGTATAGTCTTGATTGGTAAGTCATAATCGGGAATCAATTGTCAATCTCCAGTTTTAGGTTCTCTCAACCCTTGTCCAAGTCTAGCAAATTAGCGGAGAGAGACAATGGGTATCCAAGATCGGGAAGTCCAAGTCGGGAATAATCTTTTCCGCAAACATTTTCATCTTCAGTCGGGTATTATCCGCGGATACCTGATGACGTTACAATATATTGTCAAATAAAGGCAATGTATTAAATTTTAAAAACATTGTACATTCTTTAAATCTCTCGTTCTGTCCATTCGAAGCCACTCACAAAACTGATACAAGTGAATCCTGGATTGATCATATACTAGTATCAGATATGTTAAAAGTCAGAAATGTAGGACAAATTCCAGTGCCAGGCATAAGCAAACATGACTTATTACATTTAACGTATTCTGTGAAACCTGGCAAATATGAACCACGAATAATAAAACGAAGGGATATAAAACATATAAATGAAAACGCCTTATTTGCAGATGTAAATTCATTGCCGTGGTATCTAATTTACTGTGCCCCGTCGGTAGATCAAAAAGTAGATCTCTTTAATTCTTTCGTGCACCATGTGTACAATAAACACGCCCCATTGAAAACCAAACGTGTGCGTAAGCCCTCCAACCCCTGGATTAACGATAATATTCTATATCTAATGACGTTGCGGGATTCAGCGTACAGAAGCTATAGGAGAGCAGTGAAACACGACCTCAACAGATCCCAAGAAAAGCAGGTAGAGTACCGTAAGTTGAGAAACCGCTGTAATCAGGAAATTCGAAAAGCTAAAATTGAATTCGCCAAAGGGCTCCTCAACTACACATCACAACCGAGAGAACTTTGGTATAAGCTTAAACTTTTGGGAATCGGTGTTAAAACAAAAAATGTTATTTTACCTCAAATACCATTAAATACTATTAACGAACAGTTGTGCTACACGCCCAAACTAGACACTATACATAAAATGAAAACATTACAGACCATCCAAACATCAACATCCCAAAAATATTATTTTAATATGCACCAAGTCACTGAACGGGATGTAATAAAAGCAATACAAAGAATTAAATCATCTGCCGTTGGAGCCGATGAACTATCCATTTTACTTATAAAAAAAAATACTTCCCTGTGTAATAGATGTTATTGTGCATATCTTCAATAGCTCGATCACATATGGCGAATTTCCATCGGTCTGGAAGATGTCACACATTCGTCCGTTGCCTAAAACTTCGAACCCAATAGCGACCGAGGACCTTCGTCCCATTAGTATTCTTCCTGCGCTTTCCAAGGCTCTAGAACACATTGTCCACGCTCAATTAACACAATTTCTTGAAGTAAATAGCATTCTAAACCCTTTCCAATCAGGTTTTAGGTCTCAGCATAGTACGTGCACAGCCCTAGTTAATATCACAGATGATATTCGTTCTGCTATGGATAGTCGCCATATCACTCTGCTATCCCTTCTTGACTTTAGTAAAGCATTCCAAACAATAGACCATGCAATTCTGATTACTAAACTTTCTTATTTCTATAACTTCTCACCGTTAGCCCTATCATGGTTCAGATCCTATCTCTAACATAGAAAGCAAAGAATTATCACTAACGACACACATTCAAACTGGATACCTGTTCCATGTGGTGTCCCATAAGGCAGTATTTTAGGACCGCTTCTTTTCTCTCTGTATATAAACGACCTGCCTAAAAATATTCTAGCCAGCAAATATCACTTATATGCTGATGACGTTCAATGCTATATCTCGTCCGACCCATCGAGCATAGTTAGTTCACTCCAGTACTTAAAGTCAGATATTAGAAACATCTGTTCTTGGGCACGTGAAAATGGATTAGAAGTTAACCCATTGAAATCAAAATTCATTATGATCGGATCACGGAAGATACTTTCCTCCCTTAACAGCGTAAACATCACTGGCCTAGATGTAAATGGCGTTATAGTTCCCTTAAGTGAAAGCGTAAACGACCTTGGTCTATATATAAACAAACACTTAACCTGGACAGAACATGTGAACAACCTTTGCAGAAAAACGTATGGCGCATTACATTCTCTTCGCCGCTTAAAAAGTTTTCTCCCCGAATCCATCAAAGCCACTTTAGTGCAATCCCTTGTAATATCACAAGTGGATTACTGTGATGCTGCTTACATGGACCTTACTGAGGACCTAGCAAAACGCTTACAACGCATATAGAATGCCTGTGTCCTCTTCGTCTTTAACGCAAAGTACTTCGACCATTTATCACACTATTATAATAAATTGGGCTGGTTTGATCTTCGCACGAGACGCCGTCAACATGCTCTAAATTAACTTTATAAATTAGTCACAACGAAAAAACCGTCACACTTGTCATCCAGGTTCAAATTTCTCAGTGACACTCACTCTTTAAACACCCGCTCTAAAGAGAACACGGTACTCTCAGTGCCAAATCATAAATCAAAGTACTACTCAAAATCTTTCACTGTGTATACTACTAGAGCTTGGAACGAAATCCCTGCACACATCAGGGACTCAGGTTCTCTATTAACATTTAGACGAAAACTAAATTGCTATCCCAGTCACAATTTCCTCTGACTCACTAGACACACGAATGTACAGATCAACACGAAACTATATTATATATCATCATTATTTTTATTATTTACTCTCTAGTTAGTATTTTTTCTCTCTTTTAGGAATCACATTATGATTGTAATATTATATATTTCTTCATTTTTAATTGTAGTTGCTATAGTGTGAATTTTCGTGTCCATTTTTTGCTTGTTTTGTAGTATTTAATAATACATTTTGTAGTGTAAATTATTTATATAATATCAATTTGATGTAGAATGTTTAAATGGTTGAGTGGAAGAAAAGGTTATGCCTTAACTCCGCCATTCAAAATAAGAATATATGAAATTAAATGAAACGTTCGGAATCCCGAAATTGTAGTAGCAATAGGTTCGCCAGAATACCGCTTTCCATCTGCGTTCTGCAGTGACAAAATTGCTGCTTTGTAGATGACGCAGTCGGAAGTTATGAGACAAATCCTGGAATTTTCGATCTTATTCAAGGTCCGCTTTTCTATTCTTCTTCTTGGTCATGAGTCCTTTAAATTAGTATTTAGATGGTGAGCTGAGTTTTTGTTTGGATTTGTCTAGTTCGGGAAATTCGCAGTCAAGTAAGGAAAAACATATTTTAGAAAAGGACTGAAGAGGCCTGTGGGTATCGTCTGAAGAACTCGGCTCAAATGATACAGAACCGTTTATGCATTGCTTTAAAAAATCTTAACGCGAACGTCATAGAGACTGTTTAGACCTCTGATACTTTGCAGAAATTACTAAGGAAATAGCCTGCTGCATAGTTTGATCTTTATTTTTGGACGGAACAAGAACAATGAAAAAAAAAGGGGGATATCTGTTTACCAACATTGTTGTGACGTTACTACGGAACAACTTGAGTGATTTTCTTCCTGAATTTTATTTATTTTTCGTTCTTGACATTCTGCAAGAACTACATACACTCTTAAAAAGACCAGAATTTTACGGTGAAATTACTGGCAATCGGAGACGCCAAGTTTTTACCGTAAAGGTTCAGGTAACCAAGCGAGCAAATTTATATAGAGGGTTGCTTACGATGCTAGTAGATTAAGATATTTTCACTGTAAAATACGGCTACGGGGGAAAAGCAGGAACATTCCTGGTATTGTTACCGGAAATTTCAACTGAATTTTTCAGAGTATAGGTCTGAAAAAACGGAAGGTTGGGGTTTACTAAACAAACATCGAGGAGCCCGAAAGTCACATCCGATGTGTCGTTTAGCTTCCAGAAAAGAAAAGTTTAAGATATAATTCAAGAGGGGGTGGGGCATGTGGTATGGCACTAATTTAAATCGAAAAGAACGTCTTTTCCCCGTTGACTGGCTAAAACTGGTTGGTTAAACTTGCAGGAAGTATGGTTTAGTAAATGTAATATTAATATTTCTTCTTTTAAAATTATTATCGTGGTGTGTTTTTAAGTTAAAAGTTGCGGAAACGTTTTATTAGGGATTTGTTCTCCTTCAGGAAACGAAATTTATTAATTACTCCACCCCTCAAAGATCTAAATTAGTTAAATTGTTTGAAATTACTAATTGCCTTCACTGTACTTGCAGATCCCCTCTTCTCAGTTTGATGTCCTTGCTATAATAAACTTACATTTACTTTCAGGTCCCTTGATAGAAAAGCTATAGCAAATTGAACATTATAATCCCGCTCATGGTGGCCGTCTGTCCGTCCATGAATTAAATTTCAGGAACTACAAGGTGTGGAGAGAGGCATGAGGTGTTGTTGGAAAGGCTTGCATAGACTAGCTCAAAGCAGCTGTAATCCTCTTGATTGGTGGAATATTGAAGTGTTGCCAACTTATTAAAAGCAATAGTTCAAATTGGTTCCATGTAGTTACACCTAGCTGCGCTAAACTTGGCATAAACACTGTATGACACAATAGAAAAATAATGTATGAGTCTACGTCTCCAAACACCCTACTTACCAGTGTTACAACCTAATTTCTATTTAAAAAAAAATTTTTTTTAATTGTTTCCATTACTTTTGAGCAGCGTTCCGTAAACTATTTTCAAATGCAGACCAGTTTTATTAGTTGGCAGGTTCAACGGACCACCCAGCGCCTGCCAAAAGGCAAGCCTCGAGAACCACCTGTGGTCCGCGGACCACAGTTTGCGGAACGCTGTGTTACTTTTAAATTTAAACTGTTTCCGTTCCAGCACCAAACGTGGCATAAACATAATTCAACACAATAGAAAAGTACTGTGGGTTTACGCATACCTAAGCACTGCATTTGTCAATATTGTCAAGATATTTTATGAAAATAATCATGTTTGTATGGCTAAAATGCTATCAAGAGACCAGAGCCTTCGCGATTGTCGAAATCGCAACTTTAACTTGTTTTATTTTAAATTTATTTCAGGAAGAAACACGAAATTTAATTGATAAATTATTTGTGATAAATTATGTATTTTCTTATGTTTGTCTCAGTAGTTGCCATTCTTATCATTTTTGCTTTCTAAATAGGAGATTTAATTTTATTTTAAAATTTCTGTTTTCTCAAAATAGAATGAAAAATTAATGTGAAAATTTTGAATGAATTTTAGAGGAGAAATCTCTCATCTTAAAGTGATTTCGAATCTCCACTAAATGAATTCAATAATTAAACTTAGTTAAAGACTATTTAAAGTTACCAACTGAAAGTTAGCTAACCTAATAAAACCTACCTAACCTAACCTTCAGGGTTTTGAACGATCTGGTGTAGCATATAAAATCCAGTTAAAACTTTATATCATAATTAGTCTTTATACTTTATCGTGTTTTTGCGCTATGAGAAAAGCTAGTCTGTGGTCTTAAAAATTGCTCTAGTCATTACGAATCAGTTCAACGTATCTATTTTCTCGAAGAAATTAATATTATTGTTTCTGGTTATTTAGCAATCCTACTTTGGATTTATTGCTTAAGTTAATATTTTTGCTTGAACTTTGAACTTATTTCCTTGAAAATAGCTTCTCTTCTCAGGCCCCCACATAGCACAGTAAACTTGCAGCAAGACTGCAAACTTGCTACAATCTTGCAGCAAACTTACTACTTTACAAGTGAAAAATATACTACAAAGTTTGCATGACAAACTTGCTACAAACGTTTCAATACAAACTTGCTAGAAAGTATTTTTTAAACGTTGGTAGACCAGCACCAAGCTTATGGCGGAAAAAGATTTCTATTGAAGCTAGAACCTTAAGATTTGTTTGTTGTCCGTCACTCTAACCGCTACTTCACGGTTTTTGTTCTAAACGAAGGACATTTTACTAGTCCTTTTATGTTACGAAGACAGTTTCTGAAATAAAGGCATGCATATAGGTTTAAATTCGAAACTTGGTAAGCTTATTGATCCTGTGTTAGAGCTGTAGGGAAGGCTAATTCGTTGACTTTTCACAAGCGAGTCACCTCAGGAGAATCATAATTACGAGTACACATCATGCTTTCCTGAGAAGACTCGCTTCTGAAAAATTAACGAAACGGGCTTCATAGCCTTTAAACTGGATCTATAAACTTTCCCAGTTTCAAATTTCAGTCTATATCTGTGTATTTACTTCAGAAGCTCTCTTCGGAACATAGAATGACTAATAAAAGGGAAGACAGTGAGGAGCAGCGCGATAGAGCAGTGATTAGAGTGAAGGACAACAAACAAAACTGAAGATTTTAGGTTCGAATCCCAATCCAGACAGTCGATTTTTTCGCCACGGGCATGACGTTTAAGAAAACGAGTTTGTAACAAGTTTAGTTTGAAAGGTTTGTAGCAACTTTATCTCCTGTCAACTAGGAAGTTTGATGCAGGATTGTAGCAAGTTTGCAGACTTGCAATGCCAAACTTCGTGCATACTTGCAATGTCAAAACTACTACAAACTTGGTGCAAGTTTGGGTACTGTCTGGGAAGCTGTCAAAACTGGTTCTCAACATTCACAAAAGTATGCATAACCCACTCTAGGCTCTTCGCTTAGGTGTTCCTTCAGAGGTTCTGGTCCAGGAATAACGTTATTTATTATCCTCTTAACCTAACTGTGCCTAACCTATCCTTCTCGACTAAAGTGGATGGTATATTGGGGATCAATTGCAGTTCGAAGAGTATGTTCAAGGATGCAAGCTAATCATTATCCTAAGTTTTCATTAACCTTTAGAATAATTTTGATTTGAAAAACGAAATTGGGCTGGGATATATAAATTTGAATGTATTTATGGTTTTTAGGCCATTTTTGTTCAGATCAATGTGAATAATACACGTAAGCATAAATTCAATAGAAGAAGGTCTGTGTAGCAGTGGTTTGTTTTCGTTAATATGCTAGTTTCTGAAAGGTTTGAATAGAATCGTGGAGAGCCAGATCGAGCCCCGAGGTCAGTTACTCTCGGGTCCTCTATCCAAACTAGGAACGTAACTCCCACATACATACTTATAAGTTAATTCTTTTGAATTAAGTTATTATTCTTTCATCGTGACATGATGATAATGGCCATATAAAGTGGTCTCGATAAGGGATTTGATCTGAAAGTTTTGGTTGTGTTAGTTTCCTGCACATAGGAACTATATCCACAACCAACAGCCCACGCCACGCCATGCAGTAGCAGTGAAAATGAGCTTTCAATCAGAAGAACACTTTAGGGTGGAGTAGAGCAAGACCACCGAAACTACAAAATGAGATGAGATGAAGTGACGTACATATTTTATGTTAATTTGCAAACTCTACTTCTTGTATCCTTTCATGTTCTTATTATTTAATATTTACAGGTAATTAATTGCTAACCATCATGCCACAGTACACATTAGAAAAACGGATTTGGGGTGTGGAGTATTGCTTCAGAAGTTATGGTACTGACGAAATGACGAACCATCCGTACGTTGAAGCTTTCAGGAGCGTTTTCGGAAACCAACACCTCTGAAGAAAGCAGAAAGCCATCTTGAAGTGGGTGGAAATGTTCAAGAAGACAGAGTCAGTAACAAATCACAAAGAAAGGATGACCTGAACGACGAAGGCCGCATCAGGACAAATGAAAATCTTGATAATATGTTTCATAAAGTTCCGTATTCTCCAAAGAAAAGCACGCAGCGTATGTTAAAAGAGTAACATATTGAATGTACCAGTGTCAAAGCTTCAAGATTTCTATGCTCGTTTGCAAATACTATGGAAGTGTTTTAGCAAATCTGTATGAAGATTCTGATTGCATGGGTAATTGGTGGTTTCTCAGAGTGTCATGAGAAGGTTCTATAGTAGAAAACAACTACAGTGGCCACGACGTAAGAAACAGTGTGCAATCACGGACAGGCAGCACCAAACGTCCCTACCATTGGCTGCTGGCAGCGTAACACAATAGAATGCATCCCCGCTGTTGCCTCCGCTCCATCTCTTCTAGGCGGATCCACACCGATTTTTATCCCGTGGCCACTAAAGTAACTAAAATCGGGATTGTGTAGTGCCATCTACGGTATAGAATTCACACTACTTAAGACCTGTGAAGCTAATTTTAAATCTGGAAAATAAAATATTAATTTTTCGCCAGAATTATGAAAAATCAGAAAGCAAATACAAATAATGGCAATATAATGAGTAAAGTTAAAATACTATTTTAGTACCTGGCAACACTAATGTTAAGCGTAATCTGTAACTGATTAATTTTATAACCATCTCAAATTGATTGTACTATACAAGCCTCTTTCTATATTTGCAACGTTTTTCTTTGATTATTAAGTGAACAAGAAAGCAATACTTAAAAATCGGGCAACATAGCAATTACTGTTTCAGAAAAAGAATGGGTTATAAAATTACGACAAATTGCACTCTATTGAGACTACAAGTAACTACCATATGAAAAACCTGTATATATCTATAATGAAACAGTAATGGTAGTTATGTCTTAAAAGCTGTATGTGCGTGGTGTATACTGCATTTCGCATATCACAAAGAATGTCACTTGCAGTCTTAGGTCAACTTCAATTTAACATACTATTCTTAGGATATGGCTTGCTGCAGCAATATACATACAACACGTTTATAGAGTCAAAATACGAGGGTCATTTTTAAAGTACGAACCGCTTCGATATAAACAAAAGAAGGTTTTGTTCATTATTCCTTACTTAACTTACTCCTCGGCGTTACACCTCTGGATGAGCCTTGGTCTCCGCCACTATATCACCCTCCATTCTATCCTGTTTTTTGTCTTTTCCCTCCATCCTACATCTTTTGTAGGTCTTTGCTTACGTCTTTCAGACATTTCTTCTTTGGTGTTACTTTCTTTCTTGTTGAATATAGTCTTCCCTTCAACATTTTCTTGGGCATATCTCCTCTATCCGCTCCATATGTCCTAACCATCTTAACCTTTGAACTTTTGATAAACCTAACGATATATTCGCCTCCTATTAACTCTTCAGTTTCATGGTTGTAGCTAATCCTTCATATGTTGTTTTCTCTTATCGGTCCATATATTCTTATCATTATTCTCCTCTCAAATATTCAAAGTCTATTTTATTCCATTGCTGTCCCCGTCCATGTTCCCGATCCCTATGTTACCATCAGTCTTATTAGTACTGATACTTGAACACTTGCACTCCTCCTCCTATTTATATATCTTGTGGTCTTCTCTTGCTGATCACCATATGTTTTCTTTACTATCAGTCTTATTTTTCGCATTTCTTTGTCCAGTCTGTATTGTTTTACGTTTTGTTCTTGTCACTATTGCCAGGTCATCAGCATATGCATATACTTGATTTGTTTTGTTATAGTACTGCTCTGATCTGTCTTCTTCACTGAGCTTTCTAATGCTATTAGGAATAACGTTGTTGAGAATCTCCTTGGTTCACTCTTTTGTCGTTACTCGAATGGTCCTGATACTTTGTTACTTATTTTAACCCTTGCTCTTGTATTCCCAATGGGCATTTCCGTTAGTTTGATTAGTTTCTTTGTTATTTCCATGCAATCCATTTCTTCTATTAGATGGTGTCTGTCGACACTGTCAAAAGCCCGCTTAAAATCTATTAAAAGCATATATACATGTATGCCTATGTTATGGTCGTAATGTTTTTCTATCATTTGTTTAAGTATTTTATCCATCCTAATAATTTTATTGTAACAACTAAATACAACATATTTGGATTTATCTCTGTGGTTCCAATAGGAGTCAGACGTCTGTCTGCCCAGCCGTTCACAAGCTTAACGCTTCGCTTGTTATAAAAACCAGTGCATTTAACAAACACTTTGAAAAGTTGGCGATAAGATTTCTACTGAGCGAATGTATTATTTGGTGTTCAGGAGTCAAAATCACCTCATAGTTGGTCAGATTAGTGTGATATACATGATTCTTAACAAAGCACTGTGACACATGCAATGGTTCAGCAATCACTGGAACCGTGACAGAGGATCTGACTGTAGGAATCGACCTGCAAAAGCCTTTCGGTCCATATAACCTGGTTCTTTCTTTAAAAATAACTCTCGCTTCGTATCATATACAGAATGTTCCTTGAGGTGACCCACACACTTGGCACACATGTTCCTCACATCAAAACAAGACGAAAGTTTATCTTGCGCTTTGCTGAGAAGTTTAACTTTTCCGCAGCGTTGGTCGTCGAACTTTCCGACTTGTTAGCATATCTGCGACACCAAACTCGCACATGTATTTAATACGACACGTTCTTCGCATTTCTCGTATTCTTTTGTTTGGTTCTTGTGTAGCGCAGTGTTGCCAGCCATATGCTAAAAGTCGGAAAATTCAGCTGGCAACGCTGCAGAAACGAGGCAATTGTCAGCATAGTGCAAGATAAACATTACATAGCCCTCCCTGAAATCTTTCTAAAACAAAAGAATAGTGATGATTGTTCTCCTAAACAAGAAGAAGTCTTCATTGTTACGTATCAAATCGATGGTACTGATCGAATGTGAAGATCGTCTTACAAGTTGGAGAACAGGATAGGACTATCCGGGAGCCCTGACTTCTTGTACTTCTGTGGTAGGTTCTGATGATGAAGAACGAGGTTGAATTACGTGGATAATGATTTCCCTTGTGAATGAAGAGGATCATCTAAACTACTCTACTAAAACAATAACAATAAAAAACACCAAGAAAATCCCTCACAATTTTCATCTGCGAAATGACCAAAAGACGGAAGAACATGGACGGTAATTATGTTATCCTATATTGTCCTTGACTTTGTAAGAATAAACCTGACAAATATACGAGATTTTTTACCCTCCCCCTCCCATAAAGAACCTTCCTATTTCTCTCCATTATTACATTAAAAGAAAGGAGAACTTAATTTTCGCGTGTCGTGTCCAACCCCTTGGGAAAGTCACTAGTTTATTCCCTCTAGTTACGGCGTCAAAACTTGAAATTTGTGGGAAAAAAATTACAAACGTGTGAATACATACATTTTATGTGAAGACGAAGTGCTAATATGGCTTTTGGTATTTGCATAATTGGTATCTTTCATCTTAGATCGAATGATAAAAGAGCTACGTAAGAACATGTGAAAAGCCTTTCTGTAGAGACTTCTTTAGTTTTTCCTTCTTAAGTATCATGAAAAGACAAGAATTTGACTTTAAAATAATACGAGATGAAATACCTACTGGTTTCAATGAGAATCAGTCATCTTTATCTTTAGTGGTAGGCTCTTCGAAAATGGTTTAGCCTTCGCAACTAGTTCAGCTCTTGCGCTCTACCATCTCTGTCTCTACCAAGATTTTCAGTTTCAGGGAGGGCTAAATTCAAAATTTGGGGGTGTCGACCCCTGGGAATAAATCTGTCAGGTTCCTTAATACTGATGAAATGCATTTTGCTTCTTTTTATTTGTCTTCATTTACTGTCCAATGGAGTACTGAAGTCTTGACGTCACATCCGGTTGGTTTACATAGCAACGGCGAAGACCAAGTTTAAAGAGTATAAGGATCTTCAGTAGTTTGATGGCAGAAAGATAAAAAATGAGTTGTGGAAGTAATGACTTTTAATATTTTTCGAACTATTGATTATTTCGGTGACGAGCGGAAACTGATTGAAAAAGTAGAAAATGCTGTGAAGTCCGAACATGTACTTTTGCCTACATATGACCGAGATTTGATGCACATATGAGGGAAAGTGCAAGAAAGGACATTACTTACTTACCTACTCTATGGCTTGCGGAACTTGCAAGTTCATCGCCGCAGTAACAAACGTTCGCCATTGGATTCTATCATGGGCAATATCAAGCGTTTTCATCCCGACACCAACTTCTCGAAGATCTCTTCTAATATTGTCCTCCCAAAGACGTCTCGGTCTTCCAAATGGCCTCCTTCCATCCGGCTTTCCAACCAAGATGGAATATAATCTTCGTTTTTCTCCTATCCGAGCTACATGTTCATCTTAGTCGTCGTGATTTCATTATTCGTACAATCAGTTATATTTCATTATAAAATATATCTTGTCATATATTTTTCGTTTTATAATTCTTTGGGTCACACATATTTCGTTAGCCTATGTAATATTTTGTTTCATATATATTTCGATATTTTATTTTTTGTCATATGTATTCATTATAAAATATTTTGTGACACATTCAATATTTTGTCCTATAAATTTCGTTCTATAATTTTTGTGTCATATCTCGTTATAATTTTGTGTCATATGTACACACACACATATATAGAGATTAACTTTCAATTTGAAAAAAAAAGTCAATGTCACATTAGCCTTTAATTTTGTCTTTATTTCCTCTTTGATAATTCTATTTAGAAATAATAAAAGAAGTTTCTTAATTTCCCACATTCATTTCGAATTCATGCCTCCAAAGTTGGTCGACAGACACTCATACTCCAGTCTCTGAAACTCTATTTTGTTCTTAATACAAATCTCTTTTTTTTATTTTATTATTATTATTATTTTCTTAATGACTCCTTTCGATTTGATATCTTTCTTCCAACACTATACAGGTTCCAAATGGGGCTACATACAGTATTCAAGAATGGGTTTGACCAATAGTAAAGATACATTATGGTATGGGAAAAAAATAAATTTCATCGTATGAAACCAAATCCCCATGAAAACTATAGTTGTAATCTGGTTAATGTGTTAATTAAAGGACAATCATCTGATACTGAAAATAACTTGCGAAGGGGTCGATCATGTATTATTAGGTTCGTGCGCATGAAATGTTCAGCCCAGGTGCGTCATATCTAAAAACCAAAAAAAAAAAAAAAAATACAACTATATTAGCTAATCAAAGTGGTCGCCGTGTGCAGATACACATGGTTGTCATCGCTCAGCCAACGTTTGGATTCCATGCCGAAAGAAGTGTGGAGTCTGCGATGCGAAGAAATCCTCAACTACATATTGCACCTCCTGATCATCAGGGAAGGTCTTCCCTGCCAAAAAGTGATTGAGATGCCAGAATAGGTGGTAGTCAGAGCAGAGAATGCGACGGGTGAGGAAGAATTTCATACTGCAATTCATACCGTTCTTTGCGCGACGGGTGGGCGGGCATTCATGCACCATGAGGATACCATGTCTGTTGACCATTGCTAGATGCTTGGGGATAAGTTTGCAGTGCATTTCATGGAGTTCAACACTGTAACGATCTACAGTGATGGTTTCACCTCGCCTGAGAAAGACGTGATTGATCACTTGCACTATAGACCACCATATCAGTTTCCGTGGGTGGTGAGGTGGTTCAGGACACCGTCTTGGACGTTGATCATGATCCAGCCATTGTCCTAACAGTTTACAATTGTCATAGCAGATCCATTTTTAATCTGAAGTGACAATACGATGCAGGAAACCTTCCCGCTTATTCCTTACACTCAGGTAACTGCACACCTCCGGACGGCGATTGTTGTTAGTCGGTGTCAACTCATGTTCCACCCATGAGTCGACTATTTCACCTTACCGACCGCGCGGAGCCACCGACTGGCGACTGACAGTGATCATTGATGTGATGTGTACAGTATACCTAACTCGTCTGCAATGGAGCGAACAGTTTTCCGATGATCCGTTTCCACGGTGTTCCTGACTATCTCATTTTGCAATGTTGTGTCACCGGAACGAATTTGACAATCTAAGGATGAATGGTGAGTTCATTCGCCATTCCTGTCCCAAATGCACTGTTAATGTTTTTAGCTGCTTGCTGTACAGAAAATCCCAGTTTGAATTCATAAAGAAAAAATCACTCGTAATTGCGTATTCTCCATGATGCACTTTCATACGACCATGTTCAACAACACACTACCTCCTGACTGTCTGGGTACCCTAGCCTGTTCGTTGAACGTATACAGAGTTTGTGACGTTAGACGCGTGATCTCAGTCGATCCCTGTGTTGTGTTGCTGAGGTGTGTTTCCCATCAGGCATCAAAACTGTCATTTCATTCGCACCAACCCAATATTTTTAAAAGTCTGACGTAATGTCATTTTAACAAAATATAATTTTATGTTGAGTTGGCAACACTGGATGTGACAATCTATAGTTAACGTACTTGACGTCAGGTGAATAGCCAATACCAAGAGCCTTATTTCATTATATCGTGACCTTAATATCTCCGGTAGAACTGGTCACCTTAATATCTCCGGTAAGATTTTATTCAAACGTATGTTAAAATTTGGAAGGCCAATCTTAAACAGTCAGTTGGGTAGATTTTATCATACTTAGGTACAAAACTTTGATAAAAACACATATT
The DNA here is from genome assembly GCA_022664845.1 of Lepisma saccharinum. Lineage (NCBI taxonomy): Eukaryota > Metazoa > Arthropoda > Insecta > Zygentoma > Lepismatidae > Lepisma > Lepisma saccharinum. Next base: position 112,388 of record JAGDQP010001088.1, read on the forward strand.
TCCATTTTTTTAAAATATGTATGTATTGAGTGAAAAAACAGCACATAAAGTAAAAAATATTGGAACTATAAAATGTTTTTTAAAGGAGTCTGTAAAGTAAGAAAAAATCTTTAAAAAAAAGTTTGACACTTCCTACAGAAACTCCAATATTTTCTGTTTTTGTGGTAATTTAGAACCGTCATAGATAGGAAGCGCACTTGGAGAAAAAAAAACTGAGAAATAGCAATGAAACAAAGTAGTTTTAATAATATGATCTTACAAGCAAAATGAAAAAGAAGAATCTGCTGGAACAAACGGAAATATTGTAATGATTACGACTTCAATTTCAAAGGATCTTCAATGTTTGCCTAAAGTTGGAAATACTGAAAACCTCATCAGTAAATTTTTACAACAAATTAATTCTTTTTAAGTGTAACGGCATTACCCCAACATTTGGAATTCTATGAGGTAATACCAACTGTGATTTATTATTATTGTGAATTCACCGCCTAAATATTTGACAATTTACCTTGCGTGTTCCTATTAATGTCTGGTTTCTGAAAAACAAAAAAAAAGAACTGGTTCTCACTTCTAGTTCAAAGAAATATGTTTGAAAAACCAATCAATTTCCAGATGTGACAGAAGACCTCATGCACAAAGGGGCTACCACTTCCATGATTTTCGGACTTACTATTTACAAGTTACACAGTTCTATAATATAACTGTTGGCATTACTCCATCTTGACATAATATGCTCAATTTACTTATTACTGGTCCAAATTTTGCATGTTTCCGGAAAGAATATCGAGAAAATGGTAACTGTATATCAGATATCTGACAGGCTTAGGATATATCCTATCATCAAGAGTCGTCGGACTGATAGGGTAGGTGCCTGCCTGGTTCATTATTGTAAATAATAATAAGAAGAAGAGGAGGAGGAGGAGGAGAAGGAAGAAGAAGAAGAAGAAGAGATGGTTGAGATGAAATGCGGTGTACAAAAAGTGACATTGGTGTACAGAAAGCGAAATTTATCTTCGTGTTTCCTTGAAAAGAAGTAATATCATTAATCATGAATGGCATTTAGGGCCGAATAAACCTATTTATTAACAGTTCACTTTCAAAAAAAATGAAAACTTTATTTTAGAGAGAGGAAAGGAGTGTGAGAAATTAGTTATATATTCTTTTTTCATCTTTTATATCATTAATATGTTCTCATCATATATCTATGTATACTTCTCTTCTTAACGGCATTATATCATTTCTTAATAATCTTACCGACGTTATAATGAGACGAGGAATAACGGTCGGATGCGTTTGCTTATTAGTACCCGCCACGCCTTTTGTTTTTAATATCACGTTTATACAAAGAACTGATATAACTGTTTCCTATTCAATGGACCAGACAGTATACCGCTAGTGTAGATAGCTACTGCTTGTGTCTACGTATCCGTCACATACGTTTGTGTGTGTTTTTGCCTGTGAGGGGTGTCTGGAATGTAATCTGAATTAAAAATCTCTTTTTTTCACACAAACAAAAAGGCATAACACGCCCGGAAATCCTTCTGAACAACAAGCATGCCACATCAGTGTTAATAATTGTTATAAACTTCCCGCTTGTTGTCAGCTATAAGGAACCTTTTTTTTGTGTGTAAGATTGTTTGTCAAATATAATTAGTATATTTCTCTTTTAATGATATAATTTGTTATTTATTTCTGTGGGAGTTACAGTAGTTCATATTGGCTCCAAATCATACTACTGAATTTACAGATATGCAGTTCCTTTATTACAGTTTATGTGGATAGAATATACATCTGGTGGTGGCCGCAGCTCGTCACAAGCCAGAACGATGATGTCCTTCGATGAGCTGGAGTAAAGATGGGGAAAATACACGACTTACTTTAGGTTAGGTTAGGTTTTTATTTCACTATTAGCCATGGAAAAAACAAATATCTCAAGTGATTTATAACCAAAAAAATGTAACATAAGAATATTAGCTGTGATCATATGCATCAAGATATTACTGACAAGGAATAGTACTATGATCGCACAGTCCCTATGTTTATTCACTCCCTGTGGTGACGTTACTTCCGGTCCGCAGGGTGGCACGGAGCGTCATGTTCAGTGAATAGAGGGATACTTTATTCACACGTTACCTGAGAATATTGGAAGATTCTTCTCTAATACTGTGGTACGCTGTTAATATTGACCATACATTACACGAGCTCTGACTATCCTCTACGCCAAATAGAATACTACACAACAATGACACATCCAACGTACTTAACGCTTGATTGCAATCGGTTCATAGTGAATTCTTAGCAAGGGTTTCTCAGCTAAGTAAGGCATGACTTATCTGGAAAAATGACACTCTTGCCAAAAGTACAAGAACGTTGCAACACCTCTGTTGTCCATTGTTTCCTCTTAGTAATATTGGCTGTGGTAATCAGGGGTTGCCGCTTGGCAGCTCCCCCATAATACCTTGTTTAGATTACTAGAATTGTTACGATGGTAAAAATCATGGTTGAAATAACTTGCGTTTAGTCTACGGAACTTGGTTATCGTGCTTGTACTGCCATTGTCAGTATATAAACAGCTAGAGTTTCTGTAGAGTAAAGAATCTGCTTGTTACACGGGGGAGGTTTAAATTATAAAATAATGAACACAAATGAATTGATTGTGGCGTAACATTTTGCATATTAATTCTGCCATCATTCTTTTATACTTTAAAAGTGATACGCACCATCAGTATGCTATATATTTCGATAAAGAAATTAATAAACTCACGAAGTGGGCTGCGCTTAACGGCCATCTTGCGTTTAGATAACTAACGTAAGAAGATAAGCGTCGTAAGTTGACGGTGGTTAAATTTGAAACCCGCGTTAACGGTAACTACCGTTTACATTACTAAAATGATCTTGGTTAGCGTTAACCATGGTAAGATGTTAGTAATGTAAACAAGGCATTAGAGCCTAGCTGATGAAGTTACTCATCTGTTAGGACTCACCTGAAGGTGTTCTGGCACGTCTGCAGACTTACAACGTAGATTGCTCCCTCTCATGTTTTACAGCTCTCAGTGGTTGGTTGTGCTGTTGATTCAGTGCGACCTAAACTTGACATCAGTTTTCTTTTACGTTGTTTTAAACTGCAGAATCATCAAATTAACAGTGAACAGCTATATATTTAGTGTTCGGGAAGTTCGGCTACCTACCTTCTTGATATACCAAGGTTCGGCTCTGTATACCTTCTTCGTATTATCCAACAGAACACGGTCTCGTTGATAAACACTCAATTCTGTGACTCCAGGGACTAGATCACCTGTTGAGGCATACCTTTTGACATTGAGACTAGATCACTACACACAATCTGCACATGCAACATGGTCTTATTCCTAAAATACAAGGTGTCTATTTATCTATAGGTTAGCTCTGTAGATTTTTCTTTGACCAGCTTTTCTGTTTTACTTCTTCCTCTTAGCACAATCTATATTTTCTTCGCCTATCTTACGATTTTCGTTTAACACATGAGTGGAATTTCTTGGTGTCCTTTTTCCTTCTTTCATGTAGCTCAAACGTTCAACAAATCATTTCACGTGTCTTTTAGCTTTCCCGATAAATTTTATTTTACATTTTCATCCCCCCCCCCTCTTATCAGTGTCAGAAAATATCCTAAGTACGCATGCTTTCTTGCATAACAGTTATGTTATAGTAGGTTACATAACAGGATATTCTCTATTGAAACGAAGGCTGCGCATATGGACTGCGCAGTTGACACTTGCTGTATTACTATATCAGTAGAAAAACCCCTTCGGGGTAAAGGGAAGAGTGACGCAAGAATTCTGCTTACAAAAGAAGTGATATCCATTTTGCGAGTGACTTTGTTTGTGTCACTATGGGGAAGGGAGGATACTAAGAGTCTTAATTTTATTAGAAGAGAAACACTTCCGCCAAACAAACACTTTAGATACAAACAAAGTCATTCGCAAATGGATATCATTTCTTTTGTGAACAGAATTCTTGCGTTACTCTTCCCTTTACCCCGAAGGGTTTTTTCTGCTGATATCATTTATTTTATAAGGGCCCGTATCTCGAAAACGGTAAGTTCTATCAACAAAAAATAAGCATCAATTTGCCTCTACGAAGCTCGCAATTGACCCCCAAAACCCCCCGTTACCAACCATTTTGGGCTAAAGCAAAAAGACAAACAGAATGACAGAGGCCCTTTTCTATCATTTGTGAAAATTCTGTGATTGGGCTAAAAAAAAAGTCATGACTTTTGAAACCCTCCACCGATTTTGACGTGTGATATACCGTTTGAAAGGTATTGAAGTGTAGATTATGAATCCGCTAGTTTCGACCGCCTGTATGGTCTGGGGTTAGTGCTAACACCAAAAATGTGAAATTCTGAATATTTTTCGAACCGCCCTAGAGGGTCCCAGGGAGGTACTACCAATTCATTTTTTTTTTCATGTGCCTTAGTATGGGAAAGAGCTTTCAAATGCAAGTTCAAGCATCAAAATCGGGCTTATAGTTCGCAAGTTCCGAAATTAGCTGTATATATGAGAGCGCCGCTAACAAACTCGCTTCTTAGCGTCACTCGAAGACTATCGTTCTTCGTAGTTAACAACGGACCCTTAGCGATTGGTAGAATCGTAGTGTTGACTTCTTTCGATTTCTCTATCAATTCTTCAGTTATATAGCTACACAATAAACTGCGCATGTAATAGTTCATCGTTTAAAATTCTAACGTTATTTACAAGAATTAAGACATAAGTAACAAAAACAGGCCGCACAGCACTAACAAGCGTAAAAAACGAGTTAGAACTTCCAGTTTGGTCCCCTTTGGATTAAACTGGACGAGGACCGAAAAGGCTAATTGTTCCCTCTTGTTTTTGGCTTCAGATATTAACTTGATTTGTAATGCTATCGGACAATCCAGTATAATAAATTAGAGCTCACTGATACCGACAGCCAGGTTGCGTATTACAGTCGGCAAAAAGATATCTACATTGATACAAGTTATTTCTTCGCATTCTTTCTTCATCTTAGAACAAGAACGTGGAAAATGAAAGAATCAATCAACATCATCTTGCCTGAGAAATCAACCTCAAGGTTCTGTCTGCTCTCATAGTTCAATTAAAATAGCTGTCCATCCGAAAAAGAAATTTAAAATGAAAAAAAGAGTAATCAGAACGTACCAAGATTCCATGCACCTAAGAAATCAGTGAGAAAGGTCAAACTGAAACCAATCCTGGAAGAAAGCAAAATAGGAATATTCACTTTTATTTTCCACCGCGTGATAACACGTACTAAACACACCTTGTACTAGCCCTTTTCCACAGACTATAGCCTTTAAATTTTTAAAAACCAATCAGCAACTGGAAGAAGAAGAACGTAAATGCGAGTTGTTATCATGCAAAAAAATCTTTTTTCTTCCAAACTGACATTATTCAACTTTTATTTTCTATGGCACGCGAAAGATTGCTCCCAGAAACGCACTTTTTAAAAGGCAAGAAAAGGTATTGGGGGTTAGCTAGATAGAACTTTTCTTGTCTTAAAATATACCTCGGGCAAACACGTTCTACATGCTTTTTTTGGTCATTTTTTTGTACCCCGTTTATTAGGGCTCGTGGCGTGCTTATAGGAGGTAGGCGTGGCTTCTTACCTTTAGTTCACAAAACATATCACAGAGGGGTCGAAGAGAAATGTGTGAATCAAGGTTATTTAATGCTTTCGTATTTTTCGTCAATACAGAAAATTTCGGAGTTTTTAAACCGCACGATTTCAATTCATGTTTTTATTTTATTTTTCCGTCCTCTTAAATTTCTTCTTCGTAACATGATTCATCCACAAGTTTTTAAACTTTTATTGATGCATTTTGTGTGTTCTCACCATTGAGCTATGCGTAACAATACTAGACAGCTCGAGCAATACCTAAAACCAGACATAAGAGGAAATATTTAATTTTCTCATGAATTGTTTATTTTCAATACCATTTTAACTTACAGTTAGTAGCTTATGTTTGAATATAATACAAAATGGAAAACCATCTATAATTCTGTTCCATATTTTCATGGTTTAGCCATCAAGTGAAAGGGACCCTACAAACAGAATACTAGAGCCTTAACTTCAGAAAACATTTTGCCCAAATTATTCACTTTTCCGTGATCAAATTTGGACATATTTATATTGGATTTAAGTTTATGTATATTCCCACATGGACACAGAACTACAATTCACATCAAATCATAAAATTTATAAAAGTAGCCTAAGAGAGAAAAAAATAACTGGACGTGACAAATAACAAAACAAAAATTAATTTTTAGTGCTCAATGTTGCCTCAGTTAACTGAAGTATGTGGATTTATATATAAGCAAGCAATTTAGTTTGTATACATTATAGTCAACTGAAGTGACTTTGGGGACTAACAATTTATTTTTTATTTTCAATTTTTTGTTCTGAGTCATGTCAAGTCAAAAGATTTATTCCTTACACCATTTTTATATACTTTATAATTATACAAGGGTCAGTCAATATTGAATGGGACTCACCTTGTATTTTAAAAAGTAGCTGACGTATGATGTAGTAATTTGCTAAGAGTATTAATTGATGTTTCTTTTACAGATCGACGGGAGAAAATATTCCTACGCCGTATAGGGAAGGACCAATAATAGAACATCATCAGTAAGGTACAAAACATCGTGTACAGTGGAAAGCGACAAACATGGGGGATGACATGATGTTTATGGAAGAAGGGTGCATCAAGCCAGATATCCACAGATGATTATGCAGTATGGTGATGCTAGGCTGTAAGTTCTGAATTAATAACAGTTCTGAATCCATGAAGAAAATACAAAATATTAAATCCCACATAGATATGGCCAAAGTTGCCCCCAAAATGGAGTAACTTTGGACAAAATACTTCCTAAAATCATGACTGAAGTATTCTGTTTACTGGATGAAAATTAAGAGCAGATTTTTTTCCTTTAATTAGTTGAACAAATCATGAAAGTCGGGTAATAGAATTACTGCACATTATCATTTTGTATTACAATATGTACAAACATTGATCAGTAACTTCAAGGTAAAATTGGATGGTTCAGAAGCCAATCAGTGTAAATAATAAAAAAAGATGAAAATTGTCTTACGTGTTGTGAACGATAGAGAATTACAAGTTCTTTCATAGGCACAAACAAATAAGTAAATGATTTCATTATTATCTGCGAGATGGCAGCACTATCAATGCCCACTGAAAAGAGTGTGAATTTAGTCAGCGGTTTTTCTGTTTCATTTTTTTATTATTATTATTACTTACACTGATTGACTTCTGAACCATCCAATTGTATCCTTGAAATAAATAATCTGTGAAGTAAATTTATTACCGTAACATCTACATGTCTTCGAATACTAAATAAGAAGCTTACAACTTTGAGAGGAAAGTTTTCGGTTTGTAACAAAGAAAATCAATGCTGAGTATATGGAACATAGTATTACAGTTATCATTATACTCTGCTGTTTTGTTTATGTTAGAGAACTTGAAGCAACCTAATGGTAAGTCTAGATTAGGCCTTGTTAATCAACATGTTTGTGCGCGCAAGGATTATCTAAAGACCGTGTAATTTATAATCGTACCCGGTATAAGTGGAGTGAAAATTGAAGATTGCCACGGTCTTTAGATAATCCTCGCGCACATAAACATGTTGATCAACAGGACCTAATGTAGACTTACCATTACAAATACCCTTTAAGTCGTATTTGTATTTTGTAATCTAGCGCGGAAATGGCTAATTATGCCCATCCATTGCGCTTTCGTTTTATTAATTGCTGTTTTATAATAATATTTATAATATAATATAGTTTTACAGTCTAACAGTCTTAATAATTGATGTTTTAAGGTCAGTTATTTATTGGTTTCTATGGTTTCTGTCCGCCATAGCTGTTAGTCACTCTTAACTCTCTTGTCACTGTCGCATTTGATGTTGTTATCACAGTTAATTTTGAATTTTCATGATATAAAGCTATTATATAAAACACTGCAACACTTTATAACACTACTGAATAAATTTTCTTGAAGGAAAGGTCGAAAAAACTTTGCAATATTGTAAAAAATGCACAGGAGATTTCAGCAGCTTTCTTCTAGTTCGCCTCCATCTTGCCGAAAATCACCCTTTAAGTCTTCAAATTAAAAAAATAATAACAAAATGAAAGACAAAAAAAAAAGTACAATATTGTGTATAATTGTGAAATGAAACAAATGTTCAATACAAAGTTAGTATGGTGTTTCTCTTTTACAGCTGATATGTGAGGCAAATGAAAGATGAAGATACAAATAATCCAAAGATACATGTAGGTCACTTTCAATCAAGGTACACAGAAACATACCGGTACGGTGAGCGATTGAAGAAAAAGGACATGAAACGTTCAAGTAAAATGACTATGAAAGGACCCAAACAACTTTTTACAACTTTCGCATGTTTCCACCAAAACAAAATTATTTTGTCTTCCTATTTTGGAATCATGGGTCACACAGTACTCTGATATTGAAACTTATATTTTGACGAAAATAAAATGCACTTAAGAAACTGTTCTTTTTATTTTGTTATCTGTAACCATAAGAATAAACAGCAAATATCAGTTCAGAGCAAATTCACACCTTACATTGGTGCAAGTACTCAGACTTCAATTATTCACGAAACAACCAGAAAAAAAAATTGTCAAATGTTGATGTGTGAGTTTTGCACCGTACAAAATTCCCCCTGCAAACATTTTATCAGTCGATGGTATTGTTCAATGGATCTTTGATTTGCATTTAGGAAGGAATTGGGATTTGTCTGCAACTGGAAAATATTTAAGTAATTTTACAAATACTGTGTACTGATTATTTATCGTACTGACACTGCAAATACTGATATCCTTGTCCAAGATGTATGCTTACAATGGACTTCTTTTATTTCCTCTGTCAATAGTAATATCGTCGACCTCATCACAAAGTGTTGTATCTCATTTTTTGGCTTCGCATTTGAGAGGTCCTGGGTTGAATACTAGCTTCTCAACATCCTTTCAGAGGTTTCCTCAGATATACCAAGGAAATTCCGGAATGATACCTTGAACTTAGCCCTAGCTGACTACTTCCCGTACCCTTTCCCATACCCTATTTTTTCCCAAGCCATACATGTCTAAGGGCTGCTTTCCTTGGAAGCTTGCGTTGCTTGCGATTTGGGTGAATAGCCAATTGCAACACGTGGTACACGAAGAACACGTTTTCAAAACACGTGTTTCAATTGGTTACTCACCCTAATCGCAAGCAAAGTAAACAACGCAAGCGTTCATGAAAATCAGCCTTAAGAGCTATAAATAAATTTAAATTTAAAAAATCATTTTTCTTCTTCCAGTTTTGTTTGAAATGCTTCCATCAGTTCCACTTAGCACCTCTTTTGTTTTATTTGTATTTTTTCACAATTCCACGCTCCTTATCTACAACTGTTGTTGGATTAGCAATCGGAAGATCCTGGGAACGATCCCAACGGCCACCCATTTTCACTGAGGTTTTTCCTCAGGCAAATGCGACTCGACTATCATACTAACTAGGACTTGACATTCCAACATCCCCCCCCCCCCTATCCCGGTCTAAGCATGAGATACCTAAAGGCCATAAATACATTCAAAATGTTAACTTTCTCTCCAAAAAGAACCGTATCATCAGCATATCTAATGCATTGTATTTTACTTTCCACAACCATAACTCTTCCTCTGTGCAAACTCGTTTAGATGTGTTGAATAAAGAAGTGTTCGAGAGGTAACAACAACCTTGTCTATATTAAAATAATCAGGATTAATTAACATTTTTCGTTACTAAAAATATGGAATTCACAGACTTTAAACAACAGTAAATGTACATAGAGAAATATTAAAGATTTTTTTTCTTTATTGTAATGGATTAAACATGGCGTACGAACAACAAAATGAATAACAAACAGGTTAATGCACCTTTGTGGGTGTAGAAACTAAAAAAAAAAAAAAAAGCAGGAAAAAGGGGGGAAAGGTGAAAAAATATTTCTGTGTAAGTGTGGGTGAGAGGCATATCAGAGACAGAAAATGCTAAGAAACTCACAACGAAGAAAAAGAAACAGTTGCTATATTATACTTGGTGAGAGGCGAACGACATCCTGTGAATCACTTGTAAGTTGTTTTAATTACGCTTTTCCGCCACGAGGATTAAGACTAAAAGAAATATAGTCAAAAAAACAACCTGTTGCTGACATGTCCACATGTCTACCGTAGGCAAGAAAGTCATAATTCTTTTTCTTTTGATAAAAGAATACAGTTTACAAGCTTGCATTTTGGTATAAAGAATTCTTTTTCAAAGCGTGAAAGGTCTCTTTTTTTTTTTTTTTTAACATTTTATGTTCTTAATCAGTGTTGAAATGAGCTGATCTCGTAGTTGGCTGTGAACTGTATATTATTTTGTTATATTAATATTGGGATATTAATAACACTCGTCATAATTATATCAGAAGATAATGTTATTTTGTTTTTAATTGTCTGTAATTTCTCTGTTAAGAATAAGTTTACCTACACAGAAAAATATAGTTCTGTTAATTTAATACTTTTCGGTGACTCCGCACTCGGTGTGTTGTCAATGCTGATTCAACACTGTGGAAGATGTCATAGTGCTGAATCAACGAAACAACAAAACAAACGATGTTGATTTAACACGAAAAAGTGATGGTCGCCCGGAACGCTAAAAGGTTTTTAATTAATACCGTAATTTGTTGCTGTATAGGAGGCCGAGTGCCGAGAATTATTTCCAAACCGTATGTCGGGTTTTGAAAAAAATAGCAAATGTAAAGTGAACCGCCATATAAAGAACTTCAAAACACGAAAATCTTCCTTTGACAAAATTTCGAGAAATATGTATGGTTTAGGAATTAGTGACGCCCAAATCTAGGGCAGCATCGTCACAGATCACGTAATATTTCGATAATCATGGGCGCAAGACCTATCACGATCCTAGTTGTACCGAATATATTTCAGGTAAGTTTATGATTGAGGGAGAGCCGCATAGAATAGGTTTCGGAACGTAAAAATATGATTCCCAAGGAATTATTAATATGATTTAAAACCGAGTGGCCGTAGCTCAGTTGGTAGAGAATTGCCTTAGCTATTAAAAGTTCCTGGGAACAATCCCAGCGGCCTCCCATCCTGACTGAGGGATTTTCCTCATCACACCAGACAAATGCCGGGATGGTAACTACACACTACACCCTAGCCGACTACATTTCAACCGGTGCACCTCGATTGCACACAGTTTTTCCCCAAAGATCTATGATAATCTGTAGTTGATTGAAAACAGGTCAGAAAAATATAAAATCGTGGAGTTGAACACAGTTTTTTAGATGCGACATTGCCAAATCTCAAGATAGTCATGCTTAAGCAAATCATGAAATTGCGCACAGAGTTTCAATACCTTGGAGAATAAGGGTAAATAGGAAAGATATGAAAGAAAAAAAACTACTGTTTACTATTACATTTCTGCTAGATACACAAAATTCAATTTTGACAACTTTCGTCCTTGAAACTTGTGTCCTACAACTTTAAGAAATTTCATCCTTGAAACTTCGCAGTCCGTGGAGTTTTGGAAGTACCTATAAAATTTCATCATTTGTTCCCTCCTTTGAATTTCCTCTTTTCTGTGTGATTTCGAATCACCTTTTCGCATCGCAACGATTTTCAAACATGTCTCATATTGTATTTCAAGCACCACTGATACTACCTTATGGACATCGGGTGCACTAGAATAAAACTGGCTGTTTTAATGACGTTGGAAAGATTCTGGTCCATTTTGTTGTTCTAGGCAGTGGAGATGGTTCACAAACCCACATAACTGGTGGGTATCTGAAAAGAAAAGGTAATTATGAATATCACATCATATCACTGTTTTCTTAATTCCAGTGCACTTAGAACGAGATAAAGCGATAAACTGTAATTAATTTGTAAATTATTGGTTTCCTGTTAAACAGTGCATGGCTCAACTAAGCAATAATATTTTGATTTGCAGAACTGCTAGAAACTAACTCTGAGTTCTCATTTCAGATAACACTTTACTATTTCTATACGCTATTTCTGTATTAATGTATCTAATTTCTCAAACCAGAATGCTTCTGGCCTATATACCAGACAGTTTTTAATTACTCTGGCTGGAGACCCTCTACCTCTTCAGTTTTGTTTTTGTTTTTGTTTTTTTAATTTATTTATTTATTCCTTAAGGCTGTAGATCACCCCCGCCATCTTCGTACGCACTTGCCATTGATTAACATGGGAATTGTTTTACTCGTCTTATAATTTTCAGGAGTATAGTTTTAACTTCTGTTTTCGCCCAGTTTATCGTCATGTTCTCTTTTACTCATGCTACTTTATAGAAATGCAATATTTTACACAGGAACAGTATAATTTCCCGTTAACATATTGTGATTTATATAGCAAACTATTAATAATACATTATACTTATATATTTGAAGAAACTTCACAAACCAAAACTATACAAGAGTCAAAGTAACCACCAAGACAAATTTTGTGAAAGCCGAACTTAAATATTCTACATCCGAGAGGCATAAAATGAGTAAAACAATTCCCGTATAAATCAATGGAAGGTGCGTACCAAGATGGCCGGGGTGATCTACAGCGTTAACAGCTAAGACAAACCTTTACCAAACCTATATCTGGTTTAACGTTTATCAAACCAGAATGTTCGATATTACCTTCAACTATAGTCAATGTAGTTGTTCAGCACATAAATTGAAAATTTTAATCCTTTACTGTCAGGTGCCACCGAAATCAGATCCGCAAAGGCATCTATCCGTTACTTGCTCTGGAGGTAAATATGAGAGTCCAAACAAATCTCTCTAACTAAGAACCTAAAAAACATATACAAATTCAATTGAATTCAACACTGTTGACTTTTTTATGAGCAGTTCACAACTTAAAGAATAACTTCCAAAATAAGACTCAAAAACTGCACATAATTAAGAAATAGGGTAAATCCAAATAACTGTATTACCAGGGAATCTTCCAGATCTCCTCAATGGGGGTTGTTACAGTTGTAAATTCTCGATCACACCCCGCTAATTTTAAAATTTTTAGTTTGAAAACAATGGAATACCTGCAAATTTACTTACGTCTTCTCAATTTTGGCTCTTCCCCTGGCAAACTGAAAATCCTGGCAGAATCCATAAGCATTACTATCTAAGATAATGGCATAAAATTCAAATAATCTAACATAGAATTTAAATTAGCTTGTCAGAATACACTACACAATATTTTTGCACAAACTGTCCACAGCTTAAAGAAGTAACTAGAAAAACGAAACAAAAAAAAGTCACAATTATCATAGTGGTACATACCTAACTCAGATTTCTACTCTCACAAATTTAGTAAGCGTATTTTAATTTACCTCCATCTTGATCCTTCTCTCCCTTGACGGAAATGTCGATATTTATAACCTCCCATTATTATGATTGGTGCGCCTTTCTTCGTTGTTGATAGCTCGAATTCCATACTGTCGTCTCAGTTTCAACAGATAACAATTACTCTCAGCATCGTTTAGTATATATATATTCATATCTGATAGTTAACAAGTTGAGCAACAAAATACGACCAATGACAGCGCTTAAACAGTTTACTTTTGGAAAATGAACGATCCCTGCAAGGTGATTGGCTGAAGGACAAGAAAAGTTCTGTGGATGGATTTTTAGTCGGTATAGACTCTCAGGATAAGAATATAAGACTTAAAAGTTACTTAGCTGGTAAGTTTATTTTATTTAATTAAATGTGTCCTGTATTGTTTTACAAAATATCTATGAAACCTATCGTATATTTATTATTAAAGATCAGAGAATTAATTGGCAACGTTGCATACCATTTTGTGCTCAACTGCATTAAAATGATTATTTGATTTGTTTCTTATCTGCGTGGACAGATAAGTTGAAGAAAGTGTGCGCAAACCCGTTGCACCCTCACGATCTCTCCCCTACCCTATCCCGGGCTGAGATGTCAAGAGTACATAAATAAATTTTAAAAAATAATATGATTCAAGAGTGCAATTATAGAAATCCCTTATAAGAAGAAGTTTTCAATCACAAACTTTGCTAAAGTAGAAGTACTGACTACAGCTTTCAATGTGATTGGCTATCTTGCGTCATAATTTATCAAGATATGACGTCATTTGTGAAATGCCACTGTAACTTTGCACGCCTCTAGCTCCGAAACTATGCCTATTTCGAAATTTTGACAAAGGACCTTTTTTTCTTCTTTTGAAGCCCCCTCTATGTTTCCGCTATTTTTCGATCATTGTGTTTTACAAGGCGTTCACCAGATATATATATATAATAGTTAATTTATTCCACGTATATCATACAATACAGTAAGTAATAATGTTAAGTTCCCTATCACTAAGACAAACCATATGGAGACTGCTCGGCCGGCGATGTTGTGGGCAGAAAATGTTAATACTTGTAACATGTCCAAAAAGCTTACCAATTCGTAAATATTCTATGAAGTAGGCCTACACTGTAAAAAGTGGCAACAAGAAATGGATGAAAGTTACTCCGCTTTATGGAGAAACAAAAGTAAAAATTAGCGTTTTGTTCTATTTACTCTTAAATGTGGATATAGTGTAAGCCCTTTAGTGGAAAAACTGGTAACCTTAACTCCATTTTAAAGTTTAACATTTTCTTTGTAATGGCTTAATGTTAACTGAAAATTGGCTGAAACTGGCCAAAGTGTTTCGTCGGTGAACGTTTCAACTTATTTTACGCTTAAAATTCGGTCATTTTCTGATCCAAGTGTAAGCTCAACTGGCTGTTTTGAGGTTACGTACTTTTGTGGATGAAGTTTAAGCCTTGGTTGAATATTTTATAATCTAATAACAGGAGTAAAGTTACCTGCTTGTCACTGAACGCCCCACCATTTTGAGTATTTATGTTGTTTTTACACTGTGACTGGTTGGATCGAGAGCGACATGATTGCATTGCCGGAAAGACGAATTAAGTTGGGTAGCACACAGTAGCAAACGTATCTCTCCCCTTCTTTTCCATACATTTCTCGTAGTAAAATCTACAACATGTTAATCATTAACCTCATGCGCAGTAAAATCCTAGCTGCTATAATCGCCAACTGCCAACCGTCAAATGCTATAATCGCCAACTGCCAAAAGCCATAATCGCCAACTGCCTTCGTAGCTAAGTGGCGAGAGCATCTGTTCAGTGTGCTAGTGGGCCCTGGATCGAAACCCGACCATCTCAACTATTTTCTTTTCTTTTTCTTGTCTTTTTCTTTTTTTTTTTTAAATAAATTTTAAAGAACCATTACATTTTCTTATTTTCTACTTTCAAAAAATTTTCTGCTTCAATGAAATACGTTGGAAAAGACATATACGCGCAGTTTGAAATTTTACAGAAAGTAAAACGTTCAGCGGAAAACTGGCTGCATGTAGGTTAATCCAAGCAATGGTGTTTGCTTGTATATCATGACCCAGGAAATATGTGTAGTATATTAGATAAGAAGAGTTTCGAACCATAGCGAAAGATTGAGAAAATAATTTAGAATTGCTCTGTGGAAAAAAGAACATCTCCTAGTAAGTCGGAGTATGATAATGACCAAATAAACGGCTGGGCTTTAGATATACCCCGATCATATGTTTGGTTATTTCAGTAACGATTTAGCTTTGATGTTGAACTAAGAAGTAAGTGCAAGATTATTGACTGCGCTGCAGGCAATAACATGTAGGAGAAGTACTGTTAATGCATGCATCGTAAATTTGTAGAAATCAACATGTTGTTTATCTAATCACTAAGGGTCAGTTCTACAATCGACCGCTAAACTCCTACTCAACGCTAAGTTAAGGCCAAGTCTGATTTTGGCCAATCAGAGTACGCAAAATGAGAGTTGGTCTCAACTTAGCGCTGACTAGAAGTTTAGCGGTCGATTGTAGAACTGACCCTAAATGAGTTTTTGGAAACTCCAGATCTAGATAAATCGCTAGTGTGTCCAGTAGAGTAATTTTATTATTATAGAGAAAAGCAATGTAGTGTTGAGCTATACGATGAAAGCGGTTTCCAATCTTGCGTCGTCACTGATCACCTTAGAATAGGTTCGAAACATCTTTCGCTTTTGATATAAGCAGATCATCTTATAGTAGCCTTTAAATGAATCGATATTATGAATCGGAACTGTCACGTGAGACATCACCGGAACTTTCACTTCCTGGTAGCACACATACGTTGAAAATAGTGAATTAAACGTTAGTACCGATACGTAATGTTAACGTTGTAAATGTACCGAAATGTCCGCCTGTTTTATTCGACGTTGAATAATGGTTGAGAAGAAACAAGTTGAAACCAAGAAGCGGACGAAGAAGAAACGGGTTCAGTTGTACAAAACAGAACATGATTGATGTCTATTTGTATACACATTTAGCTGAATTTTACCCGTTGCTTTCATCATGATATACAGTATTAATTCTCCAACAGTAAATAATCCAACCGTCTTCTGTGGGACGCGAAGATGAAACGTTCCGCATTCGTCGTTGGTACATTGACATGTTGACCACTCATCCACGGAGCCGCCTTGAAAGTCACTACTCTTTTACTATTCCCTTTATGTTACGAAGGCGTAAAAGGCAGTCTTCAATGCAATCGTCACAAATCCAGACCTGTCGTTTCACCATCATGTAAGAATAAGGATAAAGAATACTTTCCTTCTTTCTTTGTCCGGTGCATTTTTCCATCTTTAACACTTTGACCATTGCTGCATTATATTTATTAATAAGTATAATATGTCCTCTTAGAAAAACGTAAATAAAGCGTAATCTGTCATAGCTGAAAACACTTCACATTAATGTTCTACATATTAACTAAATTAAATGTTCGTTGAAATTAGTTTAAAATTCAATCTTTTTCAACATGCAAATGATAGCAAGCGAAACGTAGTTAATTTTATTATATTAGCTTTTAAGCAAAATTTTTATGCAATTAACTTGGAAATATAATTTAGGGCACAGTTCGATACAACAGTTAAAAGCACATTAATGTACCATCACGAAATCATATTTTCGTTGGAATAAAAGGTAAAAAGGTAAAGCACGGGCCGTGAACGGCGCATGGGGGATGTGGAGGTAGCGCTCCATATTTTCTTGACCTACGGTACGAAGTGAGGTGGGGTGGTCAGTCCCACGCTCGACCGCCTTTACCTTCACAAGGTGCCCAGGAATACCCAGGACACTCCAGTACTCAATTTGATAGGAGGCTGAGTGCACCTCAGAGCGCCAGGCATGGGAACACTGTGAGAAAAGTCTCCAGTGTCCTGGCCGGGATCTGAACCCGGGCCGCCCGATTCGTGGTCAGACGCACTACCGATTAAAATTCAACGTGTTTTCAACATGATAAAGATTACACAAGATAATAGTTAAAAGCATTCAATTAGCTTTTAATTATTTATTTCCATTAATTTAGAAAGAGTCCCATGAAACGAAACTATACCATAGTTGAATGTAACAGTTGAATTCACGTCGAATAAAATCTTATCAACAATATCAAGTCTTTGTTAAAATATGATTTAAAATTTAAATTTACTTTTTTCAACCGATAACTGTTAATCAATGAAATAAACCAAAAATCAACCTTGAAAACACTTTTGTGTGCCACTGGGAACTGGAACTGTCATCGGAACTAGAACCGAAATCGCTGGAGCTGTAAGTCACATGCGCTCTTATTGACTATCGAGTACAACTGCTGTAGTATGGCTTTCCCCATATTACGACATGATAAGAATATGCCACTAACCCTTCTTCGGTTATATCCCTTAAAACGATTTTTTTTTTTTCGAAATCGGGAGCTAGTTAACTCGCTATCTTGTATCCGTAAACGTTAGAAAACCAAATTTGATGAAAATTGCTTGTGTCATTTTCAAGAAAAGGTTTACAAGTATATAAGAAACAATGCTTTCTGTTTTCCTAGACAGTTCATTCCAGCTGCTCTCAAGTATTTGAAAGATAACAACACTTTCCATGAAAAATGCACATTACCAGCGAGTGTCTGAAGCCAGACACAAGATTCTCCACTCTCCACTCAAGGTTAACTCCACTTTAGATTAACTCCAAGAGTTAACCTAGAATTTCCACTCTCAGTTTAATCGAAAGTACATCAAACTTTCAGTTCTAGCTCAACTTTCTAACTCTTGTTGTCGCTGCACGGTTCGTCTTTTAATTTAGTCCTATTGCTTGAATTTCTTAAATAATGTGAATATTATTTATATAATGTGTTAATGTGTAGTTGAGTATGTCCATAACTGAAGAACTAAAACATAAATAAAAAATGCGGCACCACAAGTGCAAAAATTATGTCCACTTTGGAATAAACAAAAAATGGGCAAAGTTAAATATTTCCTCTTGCGTACAGCTTTAGATAATTATCAATCACTCCAGTATCGTTAAGTACAGTTCAATGTTGAAAACACAAAACGAAAGTATTCCGGCAAGAAATAAATGAAGTAATAATTCTACCATAGAGTTAGGATTATAAATAGAGGGAACCGTAGGCTGTTTTGTTGGAGAGGAGAATGAAGCCAAGAGACGGAAGGGACGAGGCATTTCGGCCATATTAACTGGCCCCATATTTAGAGACCTCTTTTCCGAGTATTGCCCCTCTGAGGTGCACTCATCCTCCTATCGAAAAAGACAATCCTCACAATACTCGGTATAGAGGGCTCTAATGGGGCCACACAAGATGGCTTCCGATGAACCGTAATTTGGCTTCATGTGACGTTATGTTATTTTCTTCCTAACTCTATGAATTATACACTACAATGCTAATAGACCTTTGTAGCAGATTTATCTCGAAACCTTTCCTCCGGCAATTCACATCGATAATTCAACAAATTATTTATTAGTGTGAATAGTCTATATATTAATATTTTGTCTTTAAATATGCACAAGCACATTCTTTCATTCCGAATGTAAACTTCAGATAGAAAAATAGTACGATAGGAATTGTCAAAACCTCAAAAATTCTTTAGAAACAAAAATAGGCACATCTGAACTTAACCATTTCAAAAGTTTTCAAAAGTTCTCTTTCTGCAAAGCTGAACAGATATGGCGCTGTCATCGTCTTGTTTGTTATGCGTATCCTTAGCGCTATGCAACATGGATATGCCAAGCTGTATGGCTGGTTTTCAATATCTAAGGGGTTTTCAAGAAGAATGTTATCATGAAGAACGGCAGTTCTTCGAGTGACGCTGGCAAAGGACACTGTTAGCGGCACTCAGATAGTATACAGTTAATTTCAGATCTACCGAAGTCCGATTTTGATGCTTGAACTTACATTTGAAAGCTCTTTCCAATACTAAGACACAGGAAAAAAATTGGGACGGTAGGATCTCCTTGGGACCCTCTAGGGCGCTTTGAAAAAAAATATCAAAATTTCACATTTTTTTAGGATAGCACTGACCCCAGACCATATAGGCGGCTGAAACTTACTGAATCTTATTCTACGCTTCAATACGTTTCAAACGGTGTATCATACGTTAAAATCGATGGAGCGGTTCAAAAGTTACGACTCTTTTAACCGAATCACAAAATTTTCACAAATGATAGAAAGGTATGTCCGTCATTCTGTGTGTCTTTTTGTTTTAGCCCCAAATTGGTGGTACCGGGGGGGGGGGGGGGGGTGAGGGGTCCTGCGGCCCCCATGAAAATGGAGATAAATCCAAGCTTAGATTTTTTATAGGAGTTACGGTTTTCGAGATATGGAGCAAAATCGACCTTGTATCCTTCCGCCATATTGACACGTGCCACTTTTTAAATATGAGCCCGTACGGAGAACACTCTCCGCCACTGCCCCACTCATTTGGGCATGACGTAAAGGAGAAAAATGTAAAGATACATGACCGTACCTAATTTTATCTAACCTCCACGTTCCATGGTGAGTAATTTAAAATGTACTTTCTGGCAAGAATATAAATGCATGTTTTGCGCGGGATTGCATCCTGCCCCTTGTTGCTATGAGAAAAAAATTCTACACATTATCGGTTATCCACCTCGTCCTTTAATCGAAACAAACTGTGCTTTATAGGCAATAGTCTTCAACAAAATCATTCAACATTTACTGACTTGTTGCAAGATACTCAGAATTCTATACAGATACTTCTATACATCACGTTTAGAAGCAGGAAATACTTTTCTTTGTTACAAGACAGGAGTCCTTGTAGACCACCGTCCGTTTCCAATAAATATCTGTTTCCATCACTGCAAGCGCGAAGCCTCGGTACCCTAATAATTAGCGTTCTTGACTCCGCGCATGGGTTCGCGGGTTCAAATCCCGGTCGAGTGTGTTCTTTAATTTTTTTTAAAAAAGTTTTAATTCAAATTACTGTATTTTTTAAATATAGCGCGTGTGCAGGAGAGAGGAGCATCGGCATAGATGGCTCGTGTTACAGTCTTTTTTTATAGACAGCCTTACAAAATAAGTGATATCAGTACAAAACCCCGTTTGGGGTAAAAGGAAGAGTGACGCAAG
>JAGDQP010001089.1:922-11804 GCA_022664845.1 Lepisma saccharinum
TGTGTGCTAGAGGCTTAGTGAATACAGTAGGGATTCTGTCAGATCCCTCAATAAGGGGTGGCACCCTCAAATTCTTGAATACCCCCTTAAACTTAAAATATTTACTTCTAACAATCGATAGAAACCTTGCAAAATTCTATTAAAACACTAAACCATCACAATTATGGATGAACTCACAAAACTGGAAATCATGGCAGAGTCACTGAAATACAGTACAAATAAACTATAAGCAATGGCTGTATATAGTTTTACCAGGACAGATTAAAGCCTCTGAACCCAATGCTGAGACCATTTCTCTATTTGTTTTGGTTGAGATGGACGGATGAACAGACACTAGAGACAGACGAATTACAGTAGAGACTTAGAGACAAACGGACAGACAGACGGCCAATGTGAAATTAAAAGAGGATAACAATACAAAAAAAATCACGAGATGTGGAATTAGATGTACAAGTTTGTTGCATACTCCGCTTGAATTTCTTACAATTTATTTTTATATTTCAATACATCGCCGGTAATCAACAGATGGCAGATTAGGCAAAATGTTTGTTTCACCAATCATTGCTGTATCATTTTAAAAAAAAATAATTAAAAAGTAGAGTTTGAAATTGAAAGTACAAATCAAAGGTTGTATCGTTGCTTGGAAATAACTAAATAATTTTGTGCTCCATTGCGACTTGTTGAGTTTATTAGTAGGACTCAGAATTGCTTCTTTGTGATCTCATTCTATAGCTAAACGTCGCTACGTTAACCACCAATTATTATACTATCAGAATTCAATGTTTAATATTATGTTGTAGATTAACATGTTATATCAATTTCTCCTCCTCCTCCTCTCTCTCTCTCTCTTTGTATGTAAAGGGCTATTTAAGTAATGGCGTCACATAGCTTTGTTGTCATCACGACCGTCAGAAATTTATCCACACAGACAAGCAAGCTGTAAGTTGATAGGAAGCTGAAAATTGCCTTGAAATTATTGTGGATTGCTCAGTATTTTGGTGGAGAAACTCGAGTATACTATTCAGCGATTCATGTACAGCGGTCGCACGGGGAGATGAGCTTTAGCACAATCGCTGTGATGAACCTACTGACTATTCGACTATGAAATCGAAGGGAGGTCACGTCAGTTTGACAATGAAAATGGGTGAGTGAATAGATGCTTGAGTTGTAAATTTCCACACACACACAAGAAACATCGCCACCACGACGTTAGTTTTCATAGAAACTCGACTCGACTTTTTGTGGGGAAAATACCACCACATACAGGAAGAGAAGATCCAAAGTCAACGCCGAAACTTTCATCTCCTAAAAATAGTGAATGGAATTGATCTATTGTCCCTGCTCCTTTTTGGATCTCCTTTGGGTTCTATCTCCTGGTGCGAGGGGTGTATTAGCTTCTCTTTTTTCCATGCAATGTGTAACCCGCTTGCCGTGACTTTTCAACAGGTGATTGCACACTACTATCTCTAGTTTTATTTTTCAAGTAAGTAAGCCGATACCTATTGTACGTATTTCATACGATTATTCCTTAATTCAAAAGTATAATACGTTCACAGTATTAGCTACAAGTTTTGGGATCAAAATGTTCTGATGAAAACAAGAAAAAAATCCCTTAAATGGATGAACGTTCAAAGTAAGCACCCATCACGGATAACATAGATCCCCCCCCCCAAAAAAAAATATTTTTTTATTCAGAAAATAGCATCATAAACAGGGTTTCTAACATCTAAATTTCATTGTCAGAGAATGAACATTCTACAAAAAGCAAGCATAATAAATCTCTCTCTAAAGCTGCATTCTTTATTCATCGTTTAAATAGAAAGGGTTGCCAGATTAGTGACACAAAATATCAGACACAATTATAATATATATGTATGTATCGTTTATACATTAAAAATGAAGAGAGGTTTCACATATTCTCTCAACTTTAATATTTTCTTTATTTCTTTTTGTAAAAATATCAGAACCGTTTACAATTTACAAAATGTAATCATATTTGGCGGAAGATAACCCTATCCTCATAGCCTAGTGTTTAGAATGATGGACTACAGTTCACAAGGTTTAAGGTTCGAATCCTGCCGCAGACATCTGCAGAAATTACGAACGCTCCCTTAAGACGAGAGAAGAACTCTCGTCCCTGTGTGGAGGGGATGTTTGTGTGTGTTGTTTTCTGAAAAACCACGCCCTCATACGTATGAGGTGTTATATAAAAGCTTACGATGTAGTGATTTCACAAATATGTACATCTGCGATCAGTTAAACCTTGAGACTCCGGTAGCGAAAAAAGAGACATACTACGCTCGGCCCTTGGTCGCCACCTTGACAAATAATTACATTCAATATCTCGAGTTCCAATAATTGTATCGAGGTTGGTTAATGACATCACACACTATCCAGCCGTCATCTTGACAAATAACCACATTTCATTAACTGACGTGCTAGTGGTCGTATCGAGATGGAATAAACTGTCTGTCCTGGTACATCAGTGGTAGATAAAAAAAAAAATGAAATATCATGAGATCGCAGGACCGCGAGGCTTGGCTAGTAGATATATAATATGTATAATCATGAAGACAATGGACAAAGTCTAATTGAATATGTCAATAGACTACAAAATGGAGTAGGCAGAGAGGAGGTGTCATTCGAACTTACTTTTTCTGTTTCCATCCTTCCATTGTTCGTAACTGAAGGCTGTCCGTAATTGAACGTACCATCCCACTTTTATCTGGTTTGAAATTTGAATAAGGACTTCAATCAGGATGATGGACGTGAGTAAAGTTTGAACCTACAACATCTGTCCAGTCTTGTAACAACGATCTTTGCCACTAGTCCGCGAGGGGGATGAAAGTGTGTTAAATCCCCTGTTTGTGTGTTAAATCACATAAAGATGTAGAAAGATTTGAATATTCTATTAAAATAGAAAAAAAAAAAGAAAGTGTGAAGTAAAGCAAACGGATACTGCTGCTGTTGTTAGTATTAGTAGGATTAGAAAAGTCATTGAACTTTAAATAACCGAGCAAGACGGACGGCATCCGCAGTGATGGATGGACAGACAGACTAATGGATAGATGTCTGGCTGGAGGAGCTGATACGTTCAGTGTGCTGTGCGAAGAGAAAACTGACACGGTCAGGTGTTCTTGGGGGGCTCATTAAACGCACTGTGCTGGCAGATGCCTTTCTTCCCATCTACCGCAGTGTGGCAACTCGCGATTACGTCAGTTGCGAGGACACAAGATTGAGTGGGATTAGTTTACGTGACATCAAGGGGCTAAGTACGGAGTTGACTTCTTGTGTACTCTGTCTCCACTCCGTCCCTCTTCTCTCAGTGTGTGTATACTGTGTTCCTCTCTCTCTCTCTCTCTCTACCCTCTGTCTCACTCTTCTACTCTCCGTTTAACTGTGTACATAAATACATTCTGACATTGAAATTTGCTTGTAGCAGCTATTCCGAAAGAGTCTCTCTCTCTCTCTCTCGCTCGCTCTCTCATCCTCGCTCACTCGTTCGCTCGCTTTCACTCTAATGTAACGAAGTAAAACATCCTTAGTGGATTTTGAGAGAGTGACAATGTAATAAAGTTTAATGAAGAGGCGAGTATGTTTTGGAAGTGGATAGCGTTAAAATAGATTTTATAACACACAGCCCGCTCCATGAAAAAAAAAAAAAAAAAAGGACGAATATGCATTTTTGGCAGGGTTAGATATGAATGTATAGATAATGTTTATTAATTTCCTCAAGGTTCTTTCGATTTATTTTATTTTATTTCCATTTATGAACTGCACAGACAGCTGTGGAGAAGTGTGAGGGATAACGGTCCTCGACGAGCATTCTTCCAGGAACAAGAATGTGAAAGATGGTCGTAATCAAGGTTTTTATCTCGGGATTTGTTTGATAAAACTGAGGAAACGTTCAATTAAAACGGTCAGCAGCGCGACTCAAACCTGTGTTATGTGAAATCAAATTTCACCTAAAAACAAGTCAAATTAAAGACAACGGTGTTTCGAAAGGATTTCGAAAAGTCAATACTACTAAAGAATTTTGAATTTAGTAAACCTCAAAATAGTTTTGAGAAAAATTGAAATCCCAAATTGGTTTTAAAAATCGCAAAGCGACTTTTAAAAAGGGGAATAACGTTCTGAAACTACGTTTTTCGGTTTTTCTTTTGCTGGGTTGGGGGAGGGAAAGATCATATTTAATTTTTTGGAAAATAGCTTCTGTTTTCTTTCTTTGTAAATAAAAAAAGGCACTGTTTTGTCGACAGTAAAGACATCAAATTATTTACCCATCGATTTCTATAAATTATGAGGCCGGTACTAGAGTTAAATAAAGGCTTTACTGCATTAAGAAAGGCACATGATTCTTTAGGCCGCAAGCCCAACTAGCAGGCATTCCGCCAGGATTTTAAATTTGGGGGTAAAATCAAAATTGGGAGGGTGTAAGTCAGTGGTCGATTTGGCTTTAGAGAAGTGGGGAACGCTCTCTGAGTATTAAAATTAAATAAAATCTTCTAATTGATCGAAGAACAATATTATTATCTAAGATTTGAAATTTTATATAAACCTGTTGTTGCACAATGAAGTAATACTGCCACCTGAAGTTATATATATATATAACACTATAAGTTTATAATCAGTGTGTCTTACCTATGATGATATACGGCTGTGAAACTTGGACATTGAATGCGCAAACGGCTCAAAGATTGAGAGTCACACAAAGAACAATGGAGAGATGCATGCTAAGAATAACCAGGGGGGACAGGGAGACAAATGAATGGATTCGCGCACAAACAAAGGTAGAGGATGTAATCAAGACTGCGTAGAAGCTGAAGTGGAAATGGACCGGTCACATAACTAGACGAACAGATGGAAGTTGGACGACAAATGTACTACATTGGATTCCTAGAGAAAAGAAACGACCGAGACGACGTCCAAATGCAAGATGGGTAGATGAAATCAAGCGTTTTTCAGGAGCTACATGGATGAGGATATCAGCAGACCGTGATATGTGGAAAGAAAAGGGGGAGGCCTTCATCCAGAAGTGGATAGATAACGGCTGAATATGATGATGATATAACACTATACTTTAAAAAGGCATTGAAGTATACACTTCAAATAGTTTTGCATTCTTCCTCTATTACCAACAACTTCTTTGTTCAATAAAAAGCGCAACTTAGCTCTGGGAACACTAAGTCCATTCTAGCACAACAAATAAACAGCCCCACAGGAACTTGACAAAGTCGCCCTGAAATTATAGGGAAAGTTTAACAGTTGTAAGCACAAAAATGGCTAAGAACCTTTGAGGGTTGCTCAACTCCTTACTAAACAAATTAGTCACTTGCTTACTCTATGGCATATGGAACTCCCAAATTCAATCCCGCAGTCACAAACGTTCGCCACAGTATTATATTCTGGTTAAGAACAAGACAAATACGTTTTAAAAAACGTACTTAATAAAACAGATATTTAAAAATATATTTTCATTAGAAAGGCTTTCACTCTGTCTCGTGAAATAAAGTCCGCTTTTGTGCAAAGTATGAACATTTTATGCCTCATATTTTTCCTGTTATGCATAAAAATGTACTCGTGATTTTTTTAAATTTGAAAATGTCACTTAGACTTTTATTCGCACATAAGCTTCAAATAGTGAACGTAAAAGGATAAATTAACATGAAAGGACCTGCCACGTAGTCAAAACACTAAAAATAGACAAGAAAAGAAAGCAGGTAAACCACTTGCTATACCACTTCTGTGGTTATGGTTAGCACAAAATGATACAAGCACAATTCAACCTGCTGAATCTTAAGAAATCATGGGTTATTCGTGGAATATTCCCGTCGTCCCGAAAACTTCAATGTCACAAACAAAACACAAATGTACAACAATTACAAAGAATAGAACAAAACCGTTCTTAGGTTTTCGTGTCCTGGAGCATAAAAAACATCTAAGTTGTTCCTTTCCCGAAACTGAACTTCTGAAAAACGTCAAAATTAAGGGGCTCACTATCACCCATATCAAACTTATTACAGAAAAAGATACATATTACAAAAAAAGAACACATATTATGAACCGCTACTGTGGACTACGCTGCTGCTGAATTACAAGCACTCGAATACTACAAGTGCATAGTTAACAGACATCAAACTGAGTCCAAAGTAAAAAAAAATAAAATAAAATGCATACCACATTGGTTCAAGAGCACAAGTGCGCACCTGAAAAGATGATAAAATGAAACCGAATATATTTATTTCTTCGGGTGATGAAAATGAGAAACTTTTGCAAGAAACCCACATATACTAAATATACACTTTCTTTAAAAAAACTAAACCCCTTGGAAGTGACTGCCAACCATCAGTGGTGTACATCAAGATTCAAACACTCGAAGCTAAACATAGCAACGCAGTATTGGCTACAGCAAACAAACTGATTTTACTAAAGAGACAGCTTAATACCCAACTCTTAATAAAAATATGTACTATAAAACAAATAAGATAAGGAAAATGCCCTAAATTTTTAATTACAAGCACGGAGAAAACAAATCCTCTCCTTATATTTCTGTAAGGGAACTCAGCCAATGGGAATACACATACATAACGGCGTAGACCATTCAAGAGGACATAATACTCACAAATATGGATTCAAAAAGAATCGGAAAGATCCAAATAATAAAGATACGAAAGAAAACTTCTCTCTATTAATTGGCATAATAGTTGGCGCGTTCTGCCTCGGATCGCATCGCCAATTAACATCATATACAACCAGTATGACCAAAAATAAGCCATATCACATGGTTATGTTGGTTCTGTCGAAATGGATAACAGTAATAAATTTGAAATTATAAACAAGTTATAAACAAATTCTCCATATGATTTGTTGCTCCAACATCAACGTTGCGCGTGCGTCCCCTCTATGAAGTCGATCGTCCCGCTGCGTTCCAGAACGAAATAAAGCGGAAGAACGCAAATTCAATTTTCCGGGAACTGGGGGGAAGCGGCGTCCCCCGTGTCCCCCCCCCCAATCAACCACTGGTGTAAATAAACTTAAGCACGGTTTTTATGTTGTTTTTTTTACCGTAAAAAATAAAGTTGGGGATACACGCGAGAATTTGTGGGGTGAAACCCCTACACCCACCGCCAACTAGTCAACTAGCAGTACTCCGTGGAGAAAATTACTGCCTAGTAGCTGTGTCGAGTGGGTTCAAAACCAGCTGTAGAAGTTTTATTGAGGTTGTTTTCTCAACCTCAACAAGATTTTGATTTAGTACTAAAATCGGGAAAGTGGCATTGAGGTTCAGGTAAGGAATTTTAGTTTGTAGCGTGCAAAGTCTTTTCTCGAATGAACCCTAGAATCATTTATACATAATCGGTATATGAGGCTATTGTTATAGACATATAGCACACATAAGTTTATCGTACAAGACCGCAGTGAAACAAGCGCAATTTTTTTTAATGCAGAGAGCTAACCAAATGATAAGAATCTGCAAACTTTAGATACGGTACCAGATAAATCTAGATTGCTCCACAGTAAAAAACGGTTTCTTAAAACTAAGAAAAAAGTTCTTATCAGTGAAAAAAAAACATTTTCCTAGAAATGAGATATCAGCATTCCCATTTAATTGAAAATAAAAACAGGTGGTTGGATGATTTTACTGGTCTTATTTCCAAACAGGTATGCTTTCATTTTAATTTAAAGGAGAAAGCTGTTATCTCATTTCCAAGAAAATGGATACTTGGAAATTGTTCTCGGTGCACAGATAAGAACTTTTTTTTTCTTAATTTTAAGAAACC
Organism: Lepisma saccharinum; assembly: GCA_022664845.1. Lineage (NCBI taxonomy): Eukaryota > Metazoa > Arthropoda > Insecta > Zygentoma > Lepismatidae > Lepisma > Lepisma saccharinum. The sequence goes on from JAGDQP010001089.1 coordinate 8,704, forward strand.
GTTTTATACTGTGTGAACTCAAATCTGGTATCAACTTCCTTCTAGCTGCTTTAGTTGAGGCGGTACCTTACGTTAGTAAGGATGGTAGAGGATGGGAAAAGAGGGAGGGGGTTGCGTAAGATACACAAAGTGAGATTAAATAAGGAACTTTTTTTTTTCCTGAGAAGGCTAAGAAAAGTTAAACCAGGCTATGAGTAAATTGTGAAACTGAGTTGAATTTTACACTTATGGTCGATATTCTTGGTTATTGAGCGTAATAGAGTTCTGTCCATAAGAGGACCATTGAACTGTATATTCTATAACAATAGAATGAACTGTTATTTGCCTCTATAAGAGCCTGTTTCAACAAACGGAACTAAAAAAATGTGGCCCCCGAAAAGGAACCAGAAAAAGTGAATGCTTTTAACGTGATGTCAAAGGACATTATTGGTCAGGCTTTAGCCGCACTTCGATGTCAGTTTGCCGAGTGGCCTTTGCTCACTTTTTTAGAACGTTGGCTTCGCATTCGGAATATCCTGGATTGGAACCCATCGGCTGCCTATCCTAACTGCAGTTTCGGCAGGATTAACTTAGTCACATCAGGCTAATCCTGTGATGCTACCGTGACCGACTCCTTTCCCACATCCTATTTCACTTCTGAGCAGCCGTAGGTCAGTTGGTAGAGCATTGGTTCAGCAGTCAGAAAGTTCTGGGAACAATCCCAGCTACCGTCCATTCTGACTTAGCATTTCCCAGTGTGTTTCCTCAGTCACACCAGACAGATACCGGGATTGTACCTTCAAACTAAGCCTCCTGACCATCTTGCTTCCAGCATCCTCTCCCCTACCTTATTCAGGCCTGAGTCAAAGTTTCCTAAAGATCATAAATATATTCAAGTCTCTTCCCCTGGATTATCCCGGTCCTGACTTAAGTAAATCAGCTCAATTCGATGTCACTATCAATCTAGTTTAAACTAGTAAAAAAAAAGTTTTTTAACAAGTAAAATAATAATCAATTCACCTTCGTATATTGTTTCATAAAGTAAAAAAACAATTTAACATTCAGCAGATAATTTCTAGGAGAATGACCGAACAGGGATTCTGCCAGACCCACTAATGTGGGTGTCACTCCCTACGAATCGACGAGCACACACCCCAACTCTAATTTTTTACTGTCAAAAAGTCCACAGAAACTCTGCAAAACTCTACTTAACCCCCCCCCTCCAAGTTTGGCTTTACTCCCCCACCTCCAAACTGTAAATCCTGGCAGAATCCCTGTGACCAAATACTGAACAATTACTGACTACATTACAGACAGCTCATCACACATTTATTTTCCTATTTTGACTCGTACGAAAGATGGAATAATTTCTACATATTACTATTGCATCAGAACTCAAAAGTGCTTGACGCCTATGTATTGAAAAAGAACGCCAAGAGAGAGAGAGAGAGAGAGAAAAGAAAAACGAGGAAAAAGAAAGGAAAGGTAATTTGACAGGCGGCATAGCAGTTGCTTCTCTTTTTTAAAAGAAAAAAGAAAAACCAAGGGAACGAAAGAGGTAAAGCAAATAAAGAGTTGGAAAAATTCTTCGAAGGGGGTATAATTCATTGCAGAATGTAAACTGTAGAGCTATGCAGTTCATCACTGTGAAAGGGAAGATGGCTTTGGTTGACGGGTATGAGTGAGTGAGTGAGAGGAAAAAGACGGCTACGAAAGAGGCGGGGGAGGGTGTTAGCAGAAGAACACTTGGAAGCACCAATCACCGAAGAGCTTGGCTGCGATTTGTCTTTCATTTCTGTTAATTTATGGGGCACCATTCTCGCAGACCAAAAGAGAGAGAGAGAGAGAGCACACGAGGAAAGAAAGAAGAGAAAGATGGAGAGAGAAGTAGGAATGAAGAAGAAAACAGAATAGCAGAAGGGATAAAGAAGCAAAATAGAATGGGAAGGGACAGCAGGAAAAGAAATATTTGGCGTCAACCAAAAAACCATTGAATTTGAGCAGTGCTGGTGAGAAACTGAAGTTCAATAAAGAGATTTGGTATAATTTTTGGTTGCAGCAGGAAAAATTTGTTTGTATTGCCCTCTGTTGATGGTTTGCCTGTGACTAGAGAGAACACATCAAAAGTGGGTGTTGGAAGAAGTGGGGGAGTCGACGAGACGAAGTGGTAGATTGGCATTTCTATTCCAAAGACGGACGATGACTCAAGATTGACGGACAGCCTCTATAGATACTTTAGTTCTGGATGTCTGACGCCAGAAATGAAATACATTACTCAAGGTTATTTACTTCCAGGATATTATTTTTCCTTTTGGTTTTGTGTTATTTTGTATTCCCTTTCTTGTTATTTTCTGTTATTCATTGTCATGTTGTGGGGAAAGCATCTAAAATAATCTCATTGCTCTTATGATCTTTAACAGTTAAAACAAAATGAAATTTTTAATTTTGTTTGACCGTCTGTCTGTCTGTAATGAAGGCTATCGCCTTAACGAGAAACTGGCTTCAAATTTGAAATCGGCGATACCGATTTACTTAAAGTTATCGTTAATCTGGAGAAACTACAGACCATCGCTTTTTTTTTTTTTTTTGTATTATACGAACTTCTGTGAAATTCGACAGACTACACTCGAATTTGTTTGATTAAAAATATAATTCTTGTTTCTTCAGTTTAGGTTTACTGATCCAGCGATTCTGCAAGGATTTTCAGTTTGCAGGGGGTTAAAGCCAAAATTTGGACGGTATAAGCGTACTTTTTTTTAGATGGGGATGTATGCTCGAGAATTTGGGGGTTACCCCATTGGAGGGGTCTCGCAGAATCCCTGTGTAGATCTATAGTCATAAGTTTAGTCTCATTCTTGCTTGACGAGAAAGATTCCTGACAGACAATTGTATTAAAAACACCTCAACAGCTTGCAAATACTGTCATACGCTAAAAACACCATAAGCCAATCAAAATATTACAGAAAGTTATATGTCAAGATGGCGTATTAACTATCAAACAGATTAAATACGACATAATTCTTGAAGAGGTTGCAGAAACATCCATTAAGAAGATATAAAAAGTAAGTAATTACGCCATCCAGAAAGTGCAACATTTTAATTTGCATGAACAAAGTTCCACT
>JAGDQP010001089.1:11904-37653 GCA_022664845.1 Lepisma saccharinum
CGATGTTGTTTTCTGAAGGACAACAGGCAATAATAATAATAATAATAATAATAATAATAATAATAATAATAATAATAATAATAATAATAATAATAATAATAATAATAATAATAATAATAATAAAGAAAGTTACATTTCAAATACAGTTTGTTTAAATTTCTTACGAACACCACAACCTTATCAAAACATTGCAGAAACTTATTTTCTCTGATTCTCTGCGTGTGAATTACAAGAGGCATTCAAATTGACATTTATACTTTTGATTTTAATTAGATATTTATTTACCTTTAGTTATTTCTCGAAGTATTCTTCGTCTTGGTCTGGAGTATATCTTCTCCAGTGCTCTGGAATCTTCCGAATTCCAGTTTCGTAGAATTGTTTACTCTGTTGTTTAAACCATCTCGGGTCGATGCTTTTCACCCCTTCATTTGATCTAAACTTCCGTTTCAATAAATTCCTTCAATGGGCCAAATAGGTGGTAGTCACATGGAGATATATCAGGGCTCTATGGAGGCTGTGGTACAACCAATGCCGTCAATATTTCCATGGTCACCGTAGCCGCATGGGACCTAGCGTTCTTACGGAGAAGACATACCCCACTGTTGAGAAGTCTTGCTCTCCTCTTTCTCTGTGCTGCCTTAAGGGGCTTCTTGACGAGATTGCTGCAGTAGATTACATTGAGGGCTTGACGATCTTCCAAGAATTCCTCCAGAATAATACTGTTAATGTCGCAGAATATGGTAACCATTACATTGGTAGAACGTGATCTTAAATTACTTTGACCGGGGACGAATCTTCTGTCTCCACTCTATGCGTTCACGTTTCCTTTTCATTTATGATCCCACGTCTCTTTCCTATTACCATATGCGTGAGAAAGTTGTCTCCTTCTCTCTGGTGTCTTCGTAACAACATGTTTGCAATTCACTGCCGGTGCCTTTCTACTCATGCAGATGTTTAGACACTCATCTGGCACATACGTTGCCAAAGTACAGCAATTCGTGGATGTACGCTGCCAACGTTAATGCTCAGTGGAGAGCGCAGATCACTTAATACAATTCTGGTGTTGTTCAGTATTAGCTAACCTACCCGTACAACTATGATGTTACTAACAGTGGTCGGTAGACTTATGTGGTTCATTGTCGACGCTTGAACGCTCTCCTTGAACGCTTTACACCACTCAAACACAGAGGAACGTGGCAAACACGACTAACAACACAACTCACACCTTTCTTGTGGATATTTTTTATAGTTATTCTCTGCAGTACGGATACCAAAACACGCTCGCCATTTCTCTTTCTGCAATGCGGAAATTGTCATGGCAACGAAAATCAAAGAAACAAGTGACGTTCTCGCAGCATCAAGTTAATGAAGTGTATAAAATACATAGGGGGTCTTCCAAGCGAAGCATCACCATGCTATTGGGGAATTTTCTTCGTCGAAGACTACCAATCCACAAGAAGAAGACAATGATGGTATACACTGTACAGTCACGGAAACAGATATTCTGCGAATATAACGTTTAGTAATTTATTTAACTTATACAATTTCTATTTATGGAGTAGAGAAAGTACAATGTTACTATTTTCATACCTTGGGTTGTCATAACATTATTTCAAAGCAAAGATTCTGCCAGAATTTTCAGTTTTGGAGTGTATAGGCAAAATTGCGAGGGTGTAAGTTGAGTCTTCCAGGGGCTTCTATCGATTTTTTTTTACTGTAAAAAAAAAATAAAAGTTTGGGGAGCTCGCGAGAATTTGTAGGATTAGCACCCTCATACAGGGCGTCTGCTTCAAAGTGTATAGAACGATTAAATGAACAACGCTGGTGTCACACGCAAAGTAAAGCTGTTCCTGTATATATATCTCAATATAGGATTCTTGGACTTGCTGTTCTTGCACTGATCGATTCAATTGGATTATTTGCGCTTTACAACGTTCTGTCCAACCGCTCGTCGTCAGTATCTTGAATAATCGAGAGTTTACTTTTTTAAAAGAGTACTCCTTTTATTCATTTGAATATAATAGAATGATTTTCTTTAGGTGTGCAATCTACTTACTTCACTCATTGAACTAAAACACTTGTGAAAACTGTTTGTGCGTGTGTGGCCAAAAAAAATGCCAATATAAAGTAAAGTGATGTTACAGGACATAAGTGTGAAATCGTGTTTCCTTTCTCTTTGTACAGGTACTTGATCGATAAGCAGGAATACAAATGGCTTGGTCTAGCGAAAGAAGAGAGGAAAAATCATCTTCTATAATGGAGAACGGGATTTCGTCAAGTGATGGACAGGTATTGGACGGTCGCTTCCCCTTTTCCTTGTGTGTCTGTGTGTAGAAGGGTCGTTAGTCACCCATCGGTGGTGTTGTCGCCATGCCAACGCTGCTGCTTGAGAAACGGTCACTCATTCCCTCTCCTTGTTGTTTGTTGTCATGGTGACGGCTCGTCTGGAGATAAGGTGGACATTGATGGAAAGTTGAAAGTATCCTCTCCGACGAAAGAGACGGACGTTGACGAACGTTGTCCGTCTCGCGTCTCCCTCTCCCCCCCACCTTTCCTGGACAAAAACGATTGATCGTTTCTTCTTCTTCATCTTGAGCTATCCCTCCTTTCTCTCTACCGCCCTTCATCACTTTGACGCACCTTTCCTGGTGTTCACCTGGTGACGTTCATTAACAAGAAAATTCTTTACTGTACTCGCAACAAGAGAAGAATGTTTCTGATATTGTCTGCATTATTTTTATCTCTTACACAGAGTTACACTGCTTTTAATGATCTACCACTGTAAGCCAATAAACTGAAAGTTGCTTGGATTCTCCTCTAGTATTCTTTCAGCTACAGTGTAACAAGATTAAGAAAATTCACATATTTTAATCGTTCACGTTGGATGTCAGGCACGTATCCTGATTTTCTCCTGAAAGCGATTCAAGGTTCACTTGTAATGTTACAAATGGCTGCAGAATTAAATACCTAGGTACTTACGTGACAACCAGTTTTATTTTCCCACATAACCACTACCTATATTGAGACACTTTTCACAGCGATGTACGATCGTTCAATTTCTGCTGCAAAAAAGACTTTGGGTTGCTGCAGCAGCGACATCAGGACCACTTTCCCGCAGTGACATAAAGACCACTTTCCAATGTCTGTAACACCCGCAAAAGCGTTTATCGCCAGACATTCTTCCTAAATACATTTCCTTATGATGGAATGTCTTTGACAGGAAACATATATTCCTCCAACACGATAAACCTTCTCAGATAGCACTGATACGTTTTCAGTTATGGTTGGCGCTGCTCACTGACTCAGTGTGAAGTGTGAGTGTGCTGCTACCTGGTGTCACGTTTGGAAAATACTCGGCCGATTTATTATTATCCCTCACCAGTTTGTTACCTAATTACTTACTTTTTCTCGTATTTTACTAAGAATGTTGACCAAGTGTCCTCGGCAACTGGCCAATTTATCATCATTGCAAGTATGTATATTTAAATTTTAATACTATATCAAACTTGTGTATGTACTCTGGACTGGATCTTGAAGAGTTTCTTGGTAAGTTGCTTTGGTTTCATTTAGACGATATCCATGATTGCTTGCTAGATTCACAGATTGATGATTTGAAAAATTAGTGCGTCAAATGTCGATATCAAACCGATCTTCCTCTCTCAAGAAAAGTTTAGAAAGAATCATCTCCATCTATTTTGGTTTGGTTCACACAAATTAAGTCTATTTTACAACTTATAACATTCAAATTTATTTCTTTTATATGCCACAATTACATATTTAAAATACATATTATTTTTCCTTTTTATGAGTGACCTATATATTGAGAATACATTATGTTTAAAATCTAAAACACTAAGTCTATCTACGATCTAACTTCCTAATCTTTTCTGTAACCCAAATCGCAGTATTACAAAGCAGGTTGCAGCATATTCCACGATAACAATTTCGTAAATTGGTCGCTCCACAATTTTAGAATCGGTGCCAATTATGTGGTCTTGATATCGTTGAACTCACCTCATTATTCCTTTAAGTACGTGATATAGTCTGACTGTACAATTTCCGGATATCATTGTAGACAGACAGACAGACAGGCACAAGCATGCCTTGCATACCTTGTTAACTTCTGACAACACGTATTATTTTGCTTCTAAACACTATTTGATAGTGTTTACACACTTTCTCACAAAGGTTTTGTAGTCTTCCAAAAGAAGCAAGGAAAGGGAGCTAGAATAGCCCCGGAAACCAGCTAAGCTACGAAAGCCTCAAAATTTGTTACTTTTCTCGCTATATGTGGGGAAACTTTGGTAATTTCGTGACATTTGATAATTTCGTGATACTTGCACTTTCCATAGCCACAGTTAAAACTACCCCGTAGAATGCAAGCAATACTTGTGGAGTCATCTGCGGCGAAAATTTCAATTCGAAAACTCTTTGTAGCCCTAATCTCGAAATTACCAAATGTCACGATTTTTACCGTTTGTCCAATATTGTGCAAGTTCGATGCGAAATTGAATGAATGTGACAAGGGACAGTATTGAGAAGTGTGTGCGGAAAGCAGAAGATTTAGGCTTAGTGGAAAGAGATCATGATGCTAGCAAATCGCATTACAAAATTGTAATGGGACACTTCAATGCGAAAGTAGGAGCCAAGCAGAGCAGTGACACGAAAGGAAACTTTCGATTGGACAAAAGAAACGAGAGAGGAGAGAGAGAAGTTAGTGGAATTCTCAGAAGCCAACAGACTGTTCATTTCCATTACATTTTTCAAGAAACCGCCCCAGAGGAAGTGGACATGGAAAGGCACAAATGGGACCAAAAACGAAATAGACTACGTTCTATCGAATAACAGGGAAATTCTGCAAGACGTGTCTGTTCTGAACGGTTTCAAAGACTCGAGTGATCATAGGATGGTGAGATGTAAGCTTAAACTAAATGCTAGACTTGAGAGAAAGAAGCTTATCAGAGGAAAACCGCCACTTTTAGATCTGGAAAATCTAGGGAAAAACAGAGACATTCGAGATAGAACTAAGCAACAGATTTAGCGCCTTCGAAGAGTTAGAGGATGAAGAAGACATCAATAGCAGAAATAAAATACTAACGGAGATAATAAGAGAGCCAGCCAAGTTAATAGTAGGTACCAGAAAGAAAGGAGAGAGCAAAATCTCAGAAGAAACTAAACTCTTGATGAAGAAAAGAAGGGAAATGAAAGAAGAGGAAGGACTGAATACATAGAACTAAATAAAACCGTAAGGAAGAAAATAAGAGAAGATATACAAAGATATAACGATAATCTTGTTAGAAATACAATCGAGGAGAACAAGAGCCTGAAGGAAACCAAAAAGCAGCTCATGATAGGGAAAAGCAAATAATTGCAGTAACACGAAATAAGGAAGAAATTATAAACACATTTGAAAATTCCTACAGAGAATTGTACTACTCCGAGGAAGAACTAGGAAATGAAGACTCAGAAGAAAATGATGTAGATATCCCAGACGTAATGAAAGAAGTGGATAAAGTACTTCGAGGGATGAAGAACAGAAAATCACCAGGAGAAGATGGACTCATAGCAGAGATGTTTAAATGGGGAGGTGAAAGGATGAAAGAGGAACTTGCGAAATTATTCTCAATGTGCCTGAGGAAGAGAGAAATACCGTCAAGTTGAAGTAATGCTGTTATCATTTTGTTGTACAAGAAAGGGGACAAAGAACGTGTCGAAAACTACAGAGCAATTAGTTTTCTATCAGTTCTATACAAAATGTTCACCAAAGTTATTTTCAGTCGTATTGAACGGGACTTGGATTTTAACCAGGGAAGGGAACAAGCTGGATTTCGTCGTGGATTTAGTACAATGGACCACATACAAATATCGGATGAAGTTATGGAAAGGACTAATGAATATGAACTTCCACTATGTCTGGGATTCATAGATTTCGAAAAAGCTTTCGATTCAGTCTCCTTGTCAGCAGTACTTAAATCACTTGAACATCAAGGCATCGAAAGGGCGTACATCAAGCTACTGCGAAACATTTATTCGACTGCCACATCTGTCATTAGACTACATCAAGAAACTGAAAAATTTAAAGTTGGAAATGGGTAAGGCAAGGAGATTCAATTTCTCCAAAACTGTTTTCTGCGGTCCTGGAGAGAGTGTTCCCAAATTTAAACTGGGATGAAGTTGGATAAAATTAATGGCGAATATCTTCATCATCTACGGTTCGCTGATGATATAGTCCTGTTTGCTTCAAATGCGGAAGAACTACAAACCAGAATGGAAGAACTGAATAATGAGAGTTCGAAAATAGGCCTTAAAATGAAATTAAGTAAAACAAAGGTCATATACAATCAACATGCTGCAAAAGGGGAAATAAAGATTAATAAAGACAATAGGCATAGTTGATGAGTGACTATGTTTATCTAGGCCAGCTCAAAACATCGAATGCAAAGTTGACTGATGAAATAAATAGAAGATGTAAAATGGCGTGGAGTTCTCTTGGAAGAGTACACTTTATTTTCAAAAGCAAACTTCCAATGTGTCTGAAGCGTAAAGTTTACAATCAATGTGTGTTACCTGTGATGATGTACGGCTGTGAAACTTGGACATTGAATGTACAAACGACTCAAAGACTGAGAGTCACACAAAGAGCAATGGAGAGATGCATGCTAGGAATAACCAGGAGGGACAGGAAGACAAATGAATGGATTCGCGCACAAACAAAGGTAGAGGATGTAATCAAGACTGCGAAGAAGCGGAAGTGGAAATGGGCCGGTCACATAGTTAGACGAACAGATGGCCGACAAATGTACTCCATTGGATTCCTAGAGAAAGAAACGACCGAGACGACGTCCAAATGCAAGATGGGTAGATGAAATCAAACGTTTTTCAGGAGCTACATGGATGAGGATAGCAGCTGACCGAGATATGTGGAAAGAAAAGGGGGAGGCCTTCATCCAGCAGTGGATAGAAAATGGCTGAATATGATGATATATGTATCCATTCTTTGTGAAAGAATCATCAAGCATTTTCTCCTGACAGCCACTATAACATACATTCATAAGTCTCAACACGGGTTCCTTCCGGGTACATCATGTTTAACTGATCTGGCCGTCCTACAGATTCATGGTGTTGAAGCGTTTGCTCATAACTCTCAACTGGATGTAATTTTCTTTGATCTTAAAAAAGCTTTTGATTCAATGAATAATGAAATTCTGCTGTATAAATTATCAACTAGATTTAACAATACTGGCTCTCTTCTCGCACTGCTACGAAGTGATTTATCCAATCGACGTCAGAGAGTGGTATTTGATGGTATTAATTCCTATTAGTTGCCTGTCCTATCTGGTGTTCCACAGGGGTCCGTTTTAGGACCGTTACTTTTTGTTCTGTATATGGACGATCTTGCAAAATTGTTCGAACACTATAATTCTAAGTTACTTCTGTTCGCGGATGATTGTAAAGTGTTCCATGAAATTAACAACATTAATGATGTGACTGGGCTCCTACTTGATATTAACGCAGTTATTTCTTGGTGTGAAGAGTGGGATTTAAAAATAAATCCGGTAAAATGTGTCTATCTTACGATCTCGTTGAAGAAAAATGTATTTCACAGCACTTATTGGAGACACTATTATTAAGAACATGTTGTTGCCACAACTAAAAAGGCTATGCGTCTCCTTGGATTACTTTATAGATACGTCGAGATCAGAAATCTTCCGGCTTTATCTCTAGGCTACAAAACTTACGTTTCCCCTTCACTGGAGTACTGTTCACCCGTATGGTCTATAGCTACCCCTACAGTGCTTTCTAAGTTGGAGAGAGTTTTAAACGTCTTCCTAGCAATTGTTAGATTTAGAGTTCCCACTGTTCGCAACTTGCACAGAAAATCATTACTTGAAGCATTGAATATTGTATCTCCAGAATATCGTCGTAAGGTGGCCGTTTTCAAGTTCCTCTATAAAATTGTTAATGGACAAATCAGATGTGATGAACTATTATCAAACTTATATTTCAGAGTACTTACGCAGAGTACAAGATCCAAACACTATTTTGCTCTTTCACACCCAAGGATATCACTAATAAAGTGATCCCTATTTTATAGATTACCCTCACAATTCAATGAACTGGCCAGTGAACTGGACATGTTGTACTACATTGTACATTGTTGTAGTACATTGTTGTTGTAGTACGTTGTTGCGCTACCAGTTACAATGCGTGTTTGAGGATGGTTACTGAACGACTGAATGTATAGTTGAAGTTTTATTTAGCTCTGTATTGCTTCTAATATCTAGTTTATTGTTATTACTTTTCTTTGTTGTTTGTTGTTATTTTGTTTTGTTTGTTGCGCATTGTTATTTTGTCCAATGTAAAATGGCCTGAGCTGTATTTGGATAGTTAATAAATAAATAAATATATAATATAAATTGGATAGGATTCGAATTCCACTCCGTTTCCGGGACAGCGGATCCAAACTTTGAGCACAAAAGCGATGTATTACATTGGTAAATAAAGCTTAATATTTCACGATAAATCATAAAACATATAATAACAATATTTTTTGGCCTTGTATTCACACTACTAATTCATACTACTAAAACAGATAACTTCGCTGACAAAACGAGGTCAGATATATACGATCTCATATACAGCCACTTCATAAATTCTTGAATTGGCGCACCGCATGCTTTTCCTTTTGGTCATGCATAAACTTTTTTTTTTTTAGTACGAATTGTTTAAGAAAAGTATGTCTTTAAAAAGTTTTCTTTATTATTTTTTCGAGTAATTTCGGTATTCGGATATTGTTTTTCTCAAGCTAATGTTTTGTGACTCAAATCCTAAAATGTTCTGCAACTGGTCAAACGCAACATCGTTGCGCGTTAGTATTTATTTTAGGATAAAGAGGTTCATATTAAAAAAAAAATATATACATTAAAATATGCTTTTAAATATATAAATATATAGAAATATATAAAAGTAACAATGGCATATTGTGTAGAACGACGATATTTTCCTGCGGAATTGATTATTGTTACATAATGTTTATTCTAATCATTTTGCACTTAATATATAAATGTCGATTACTTCCCGCTACTTCTTATATATTGACTTGGAAGACACTATTGCTATTATTAGATTTAAAAAAACCTGCATTTTGTCCGGTACGTCCCGTTTTCAATGTTCTCACATAAATATAATGAAAAGTAGAAGTCTCGACTATCGAGTGCTGAAGTATGACTTTACTTATCTGGGAAAAAATCTTTTATTTTCAGTTTGTTCCACTTAGAGAAGTGAAATACAATTTTGCTTTCAAATTTGATGTTGAGAAATACCAATATTGAATATTAAATATTGTTACTTTCCGAATAATCCGAAGTAACTTAAAGTTTCCTGTGATTTATAGGTTAATTTTCTTAGATTTCTTTTACAAACAAACGAGGAATTTCATTGACTGACGCATATAAGTATTTGATTTTCTTTAGTAACTATATTATTATTATTTCATAGCTCGCCTAAAATAAAATAACTTAATATAAGCTTCGTTAAATAGTTCAGAACTTTAACATGTACCCGTTTCAAATTCAGTGAATATGTTTGTAATCCAAGCCCGTCTCTTTTGGGATTTGTGGTTTGCAAATCGCCGTGTGTGTGTTTTTTCTCGGGGTTTTCCCTGTCCTCCCACTTTCTTCATTCCACCAATTCATCCATTCGGTGTGAACGCCTCAAATTCAATTGAAGGAATCTTCGAATTAACCTTATATCTCACATACTTAGAGATGATTAGGAAATATATCTTTATGAATGGATAACGCAATGATTCAAGGGAGACAGTAATGGCTTTATTGCTCTCGTGTTACTGCACAATTGCGTAATAGATCGGACTAGAAGAAGGACATTGAGTGTCTCACAATATTCGAAGTTTGAACGAACCCAAACATACTTGATGAGCGGTGTGTGGGAACGATCCCTACTCCAGAGATTCGAGCTGGTAGACTGCTTCCTGGGTTAGGTTCCAACTTAGCGGCCCTAATTCAGACAGTAGTCGGCTGAGGAACTGAAGGAGCCTTTCATTGAAGTCTGTCTGAATCTAGGCTTAACAGAACATAGCCGTGGCTGACATAGTGAGGGACTCAGACTATCCTGATATCCCCGACTCTGATATCGATCATTCACTTGTCTCGGGTTGCTCTGGTTCCGAATTACGTATGGCCTGGGTGTAAGCATGGTCCTTGTTCCGTTGATTCATGGATTTGCGACTGATGATGACTGCTTTTCTTCGTTGGATACAGTGCGCTGACTTTTCTGTTTTTAGCCAGTACTGACCACCACAATATCCAGGTCTTGGTGGTGTAAGTGTGTTACTCTATTATGTTGTGAAGAATTGTTTTTCAGCTTTTTTTTTTTTTTTTTTTTTTTTTTTTTTTTTTTCCGCTTTTTTTTTTTTTTTTTTTTTTTGCCTTTTGTAGCTCCTGGCGTTTGGTTGTCTCGTTGCTCGTACGATGGTGACACCATCTATTCTTGTTTTTTTTTCTTCATGTTTTGGGTGTAGTTTGGGTTCTTTGATAATGAACACACTTCTTTCTCGCAACTTTGGCTCAGGTCGTATGGATGATGCTGGGAGAATTGGTGGAATGAAGAAAGTTGGAGGAAACGCGAGAACCCCGAGAAAATCCACGGACACAGTATTTATCCACTATAAAACCCACATGGTACGAGCCAAGAACGAACCAGAGACCCCCACGCACCAGAGGTGAGTGCCCTTCCGCTAAGCCTTAAGCTCATTAGGGTATGTAATGTACAGTAAATAAATTTCTTTTCTTCTGCATGTACATCATTTTGAAGACATCATTTTCTTCCTTTATTCTTTCGTCGAGTTCTCGTCTCAACTCCATATACTACAACAGTTCATCATTATTAGTATTCTGTCGAAAGTGACAGGTTCTTTAAGACACCTTAAGCCCTCTCCATTTATCCCGATCTTGCACTTTCCTTTTTGCCTTAACAACTTCTGTTTGAATCATTTCTCATCGGCCCTGAGATAAGATTCTTCTCACTGTCAGTGAAGGTCACTGTAGTCACTGTTTATCTCGCCTGTATTTCCCTTTTATACTTGCTACCCCTCATGCATTGTATCTCCCATACTTGCTATAAAGTTGAAGATGAATATATGTCCTCCTTCTCTTCTAATTTGGTCGTTTACTGTTGTTTTATTTTTCTTATAATAGCCCTCTGATTTATTTCTATTTTTCCTCCTTACATGATCCTCCCACTTTCTCGATATTTCTTTCTATCTTGTTAACTTATGTCACAGACAACCATACAGAGTTGTAGCCTGCATTCATATATATCTACGCACTTTCTGGCTTCGAAGAAGTTTCTTGTATCACCGTTAGATGTCTCTGAGGTCAGTAGCTTATTTTCTAAAACATCCTGACAATATTAAGCTTATGATTGGTCCATACTGACATACGTATTTCAGCTATCACGAAATGCTTAACCAATCACAGAATTTGCTTCCCAGGATCTTTAAGAAAATGAACTATTGAGTTCAGAGACATCTAACTGTGAGGAAAAAGGTTTTCCCAAGTCAAGACAAATGCCCAGACGTTTAAGAATGGAGGCTAATTCTCTAATTCTGTGCTTATGTTTCAGTCTTTATAAGAATAACGACAATCTTCATTAGAAATAAAATGTACGTACTTAATTTCTCCTTAGATAATCAATTAGAAAAATATTTTGAAGTTTTACCAAAAAAAATTGCATTAAAAATGTTGTTATCGCGAGTTTATATAGTTCCTATTAGATGTCAGAAGAATCAAAATTCCATCGCTTCTTATTGAATTGTCATTACTGTCTTAAAAGAGAAGTGAGGCATCTTTCCTGTAAATAGCTTTCACAAGCTGTAGTACAGACTTTCTGTTTTAGATTACGATCAAATGGGTTAGAAAAATTATAGTTGATGAAACGAATTTATATACAGAAAGACATTCACTAAAATCTGATCTTCACTAAAAGTTAAATCTGATCTTGGATTAAACATATTTTTCAAAATTCGCCAGTACAACTAGATGTGATCATAATTACATATTTTATTCATCTTGTGTACACTTATATAAATTTGTTTTGCACACTTCCATTTCATACGGTTTTGGACCCTTAGTACAGTAAATTAAATAACAGAGTTTCCTGATTGGGTGCTGGTGGGGCGTGTGTGTCCTGGTGGAGGTACGATTCTGGGGATTGCTTAAAAGTATCTAAATAAGTAACTTTCCCTCTCAGATTAATTATTTTTAACTCTCAGGACGAAAGTGGCGTAAGATGGCCAGAAAACCTGCCTGTTGACCCTGCGGGCAAGGTATTTTACTTTGATGTGATGTGTGGATAGCTCATCCTTCAACTGGTGCTCAGAAGCCACTGGATTACCAAGTGAACCAAGCCAACCAGAGTTTCGAAATCTTGCTGTTGATGATCTTGTGCCTAACTTCGCCTCAATATGTTCTTTGCAGGACCAGACTGCAGAGGACCAGACTTTGCAGTTAAAACAAACCATCAACTCCCCATCAGTTCACTTTCATTTTCATGTTTCGATCCATTTATCCCTAGAGAAGCCCATAGGGGAGTAGAAATCATAAATCATTTGTCCCGTATGTGCCAATGTGATGTCTCGACTATTGCACTTCACTATCATACTTCGATCACATAATCGTAAATACCCTAAAAACACTTCTAAATGATTATGAGGAGAATGCTTATAATAACCAGTATAAGAAATTAAATTAATAAATAAAGTTTAATAAAAATTTTATGCAAACCTCTTGGCCGAACTAAACTAAAGTGGGGAGGGGAGAAGCGACAACCCTTAAAGGCCTTGGTGTGTCAGATGGATATTAGGGCTGTCAAAACTATCCGGATAATTATTCATCCGGATATTGTTCGAATAATTATCCGGATAATTTCATTATTCGAATCCGAATAATCGGATATCCGTTTAATCGGATATCCGAACAACGGAGAAACGGATATCCGATTAATCGATTATCCGAAAAACGAACAAACGGATATCCGTTTATTCGATTATCCGGAAAACAAACGGATATCCGTTTATTCGATTATCCAAAAAACGAATAAACGGATATCCAAATAGTTGTTTTCCGATGAACAATGAAACTTACAGAGCAAAGAAGTTTGAGCAATGTGGACCTCTATTTTTAGTTTAGTGCAAAATTATCTTCCAACAAGTTGTTAAACATTTTAAAAGCAGAATATTACTTGCACTTTTAGACTTCAGCAGCTAATGCTGTGAAGCTTTATCGCCCGCTCTGTCCGTCTGTCGACAACTTTTAACTCAGAAACTACTAGGGTTGGAAAGGTGATTGAGGTGTCGTTGAAAAGGAATCGGTGAGACTAGCTCAAACCCGTATCATTTAGCCAGATTACAGGAGGAGTGCCAGAGATAGGGGCGTTGCCATATATGGGGTCACTTTATGGCTAGTAAGATGTTTGAGATGGCGTTGAAAAGGTCTCGGCAACACGAGTTAAAACCCGTATCGCTCATCCAGATCGCAGGGGCGGTTTCAGAGATCGGGTAGGTCCCTGAGATAGCGGGCCCAATTTATATCTTTGGAACAAGTCGACCTAGGAAGGTGTTTGAGGCGCCGTTGAAAAGGTCTAGGCAAGACGTGTTCAAACTTCAAACCCGTATCGTTCATCCAGATTGCAGGGTCGGTTGCCAAGTTTCGGAGTGATTTTAAACTTTGAAATTACTAGGGCTAGAAAAGTGGTTGAGGTGACGTTGGCAAGGTTCCGACAACGCGAATTCGAACCCGAATCATTTCTTCAGATTGCAGGGGCGGTTCCCGAGATTCTGGGGGATTTCAACTTTGGAACGACTGGCTAGGGAGGTAGTTGATATATCGTTGAAAAAGTCTTAGCAAGAGTTTAAACCCATATCATTCATCTAGTTTGCACGGGAGGATTCCGAGTTTAACAAGCGGGAATTCGCAACTTTGAAAGTACTAGAGCTAAGAAAGTGGTTGAGGTATCGTTGGGAAGGTCTCGGCAACACGAATTCAAACCCGAATCATTTCTCCAGCAAGGGCGGTTCCCAAGATTGGGGGGGGGATTTTCAACTTTGGAACGACTGGGATATGAAAGTAGTTGATGTGTCTTTGAAAAGGTCTCGCCACAATTTTTCGAACGCAACATTAATCATCTAAAGGGGATGTTGGCTGCTGAAGCCTGGCGGTAGCTTATATGCACAGTCCCCGACTCGACTCCGCCTCTCTTGTTATAAATTTTATAATTTCACTTAAAAACTCCGTAGAACTTTGACCGTGAACTCTAGAATTTTGACATTAACACTCAAGAATTTTAGTGATTTGTACTCAAGAATGAAGCTAATGTCTACTCAAGATCCAGGGTCTCTACTTATTTTTTATTTTCTATTAGTATACTAATTAAGCATTTGACTGAAAATGGGCCAATTCTTAAATGCCATTATAGTATATGAGGATGTAAAATTTCCAACCTTCTATATTTTCACGAAAAATTCAAGGTCTGCAAACAAATAAACTCTTTTATCGTTTCTCTTCTTCGTTAATCAGTCAAACCAAGCTAAACTTCAACTTAGGCTCTGGTCGACTTGATTCCCACGTCCTTTTCGTATCTTATCACGGCCTGAGCCAAAGTTCCCTAAAAGTCAATGATAAAATTGATGCAAATAACATAAAAATAAGGATGTGAAATGAAGAAGTGCATTAGCGAGAGACAAACAATGCTGGAGACAATCAAGAAGAGAAAGAGAAATTGATTAGGACATTGACTGCGCAGAGATTCTATACTAAGGTATGGCTGAGAAAAAGAAAGAAGAAGAAGAAGAATTCAACTGCTTGACAATGTCAAGGAAGATAAATCGTATGTTGAGATGAAAATGAAAGAGCAAGATCAGGATAAATGGAGAGGGCTTAGCTTGCCTTGAAGGACCTGCCGATTCCGGCAGAACACTAATTATGATGATGATATTAGTTTAATGTAAATAATTATGTTCTTATAACTTAAAGCACTCCAAATTGTTTAGAATCAAGTCTTTTTTAAGCCCTGGAGGTAGTGAGAAAGGAACATTTGTCCCGGAAAGCAACTGGTTGGGACTGCGAGGATCTCGATTTCGCTATTGAAGGGGGTGGATCACTGTTATACAGAACCTTTCAGTTCCACAGAGGAAATAGATTCCTTGTTAAGTATGAGAGCTAGTGTATATTTGCTACAATCTAATACATCATTTTTTCTTTCCATGTAAGACGAAAACTGGCATTGAATAAAATGTATTCGTCTTTCTTTTTCAAAAGTGGAGCAACATGTATCACGCGCGATGCTTTCTATAATTTATTCTCTCCTTGAATGCATTATCACTTTCGATTACAATTTGAACACTTTCTGTACTATTTCTGACCGAAGTTAGATTGTATTAGGTTTGGTCGCCTAAAACACAAGTTAAAAACTTGGCGAGAGCGAGGATAAAACACATATGCTATGCTTGTGTCGTTGTAGGGCTGGTAGCATACTGCTTTCACCAACGAAGCTACGAAGAACATTTTTCACTTTCATCCCTGTGTACACTCAGATTCATAGAAAATAGGTGATCGAAAAAATTGAATGTCCGAAAGTTGCACAATCTCGCAACACACGCGACAAGCACAGAATATGGAATGTTGAATATAGGCACGGTACTATTAACATTGTGTATTTTATACAACTATTTCAAAAATTGCCCAGAGAAACGAAGTGCGCACGGGCGTATGCAGTATGCACGCGACATTTGTCGTTGTGTCGTCGACGACTAATGCTGTCGGGACTCGCGACTTGTGATACCTTTTTATGCATGCGACATTTGTCGTTCGTCCAAAAATTTACTTTTCGTAATATCATTTGATATCTTCTCAAAATGTCTCAAAACATTGCTTTGAGGCATAGTTACTCTCTTTCCAGTCTTCACGCTAATCAAAACAAAGCAATAACCAGTTGCTCCACAAACAGAAATATGGGTATATTTCTTCTATATATATCAGCAGTGACACATTCCTTTGTACTTGGGTTCGTCGCGCTTTAGTTGCTATGTTCTTAAAAACTCGACATTTCTAAATATTTTAGAACACCTTATTTTCGGTATGCACACAATCAGATTAAAAATGCACGTGTTTTCCCAGAAAGTATTTAGAGCCAAATGAACATCTGCGAGCACTTTGTCGGAATTCACTTACAGTTAGGTTGACACGCTATTGAAGAAAATAGTTTTGAGATTAACAAAAGCTATTTGTTTCCACTTCTCAACGGATGTTCAAGACAATCCGAACTATTTTCTTTTGGCAAGACAATCAATAGCATGTCCTGTTTCTAGGGATAGAGCATTGAAGTCTAGTCTAACAGTTATGTTTATATTTACAATACTTTGCTCTCCGAATGTCCAAACTAAAGGAAAGACATTCAGAGAGTTTTCCTGTCTCATTAGCCATATGGTGGGATGGGTCTAGGATGTTTCGATGCAGGATGTTTTAGTGAAAGCAAGTTTCGGTGCAATAAATTACTGGTGAATGTTGTTTACTGATAAATTAGTAAAATAGGAAAGTTAAAATATATAAAATTAATTATTTGCTACATTATTATAACGTTATTAAAGTTTCCCTACACCAACAATCTGCTCGGTAGTAAATATTTCATTTTGAACGAGTAGACCTACAACAGATTAAGAAAATTGATTAAGCTTCACGAAGGAAACAGGTACTTGTTATAGAAATGTCTTCACATAAATTAATTCTTGATAACATGCTTAATTTTTATGTAATTAAATATGCTCAGAGAGAGAAAGGTGGTGGAGCACAATTTGCAGTTTCATTCAGTCTCCTGTGGAGAGATCAACGAGTCTAAGCGCCCAATGCCACTCTGTGGCCAATTACCAGACTATTTGAGATGGCATATTTTTTTTCATATTATCTGTGTTTTTTGTTTTCATACGTTTTCGTATATAATATAACTTTCATAGTTATCAGGCACACAAAACATTATCTTCCGTTATCTTTCTCTTACACTTGGTTAATAGTGTTCTCACAATGAAGGTAAAAAAAGGAAGAAACAACCTTCTAAAAGATATTCCATTAAAAAGGTTGAACCGGAATCAGAATCGATAATATATTACGGTGATTTAGAGGACATTCAAGTATCAGTTTAGTCATTTTGAACCCCTTCCGGTTGTAAGTAAAAAATAGTAGATACCCGCCCCCTTCCCTTATGCTTACGTAAAACACATCAAGTTTATTATCGTTATTTCGTAGTAAAAAAGTGCCTAAATCTAGACTAACAAGTTTTTTTATCGATCTTACGTAAACATTGCTCTGATCTCCCTCCCCTATTGTCAGAAGAAATAAGCAACGCTTGACCCCCTCCCGACTTTAATGCTTACGTAGTACTTCAACGGCACCTTAAGACAATTAATTTCTAAGTGGAGAATCTTTAATTACTTATTTTACAAATTCGATTTCTTTCTAAGAAGAAAAGGAGTCAATTAGTTCATATAGACTGTTTCATTTATATGAATTTTATACTTATAAATTTAGACACAGATCGAAATTACCATCAATAACAATACAAACATTCAAAATATAAAACTAATATTCAAAACAGATTGCTAATTTAATTTTGACATTTAATAAAATCCAATGATTACTGCATTAGTAAGGATGTTCTAAGAGTTTTACAGCCTTTCTATAATAATCAAAGTGGGTTCTAATTTTTGCACTGAAACTTCCGGATCTTTGTGGGATGGTACCTTCAAACTAGATACTGACTGACTTCCTTCTAAAATCTTCCCTCTCCCCTTCATGTCCATAAATGGCCATAAATATAATTTCATTCAATAGCTAAATGCATAACAGCTTTCGCTTAAATGTGTATTAATCCGCTCTTCCTACAGAGTGGATTGAGGGAAGATACCCATCGGGAAAAGATGCCTATAGTAGTGGAATTCCATAACAATGGTCCTAAATGGAAAAATTGTATAGTGTGAACGAATTAGTCAGTATCCTCCCTAAAAGAATGTAGTGAATGTCACGTGGAGACGAAACAAGTACTTCCCTCAAATATCTTGTTTTAGCTTAAAAATAATTTTCTCTATTCAGTACACAGCTTAGAATCGGACTAAATTCCATGACAGCGTAGAAAATGCACTTGAACATGGCAGTACGCCATTTGATGCCCACTACCTAAATACATTCTATCAAATAAGACTATTTTCATTGTTTTCTGGTTAGACACTCATTTTTTGAACTATTCTTCTTGAATAGAATAGAGTCAATAAGGACATTTTGTAAATGGTAGTCTGCGTACGTATTCAATAGAATTTGAATTTCGTTTATGGCCTCTAGGTAACTATATATGGCTCCGGCCGGAATACGGGTGAGGTGACGACGTAGGAGAGAAGTCAGCCAATGCTTAGTTTCGAAAGTACCATCCCAGCATTAACCTTGTCTGACTAAGAATACTACTGGATAAAGCTCAGTCAAGATGACCGGCACAGGTGTCGAACTCAGGGCTTATGGAACACAAGCCAACGCTCTACTACAACGCGCTACGTATACTCGATACATGCTCAATAGAATGTACGCCATAAGAATATAATATATATACATATGACCGCCCCGTTGGTTTAGTGGTTAGCGTTGCTGACTATGGATTGAGGGGTCCTGGGTTCAATTCCCGGCGCTGCCAAGGCTTTTTCGAAGGGGTGTGGTTCTGGAACGGTAACCACCCAGCATGGTGATGCAACTAAGGAGTTGCTATGAATAAAAGATAGTTGCGATCACAGTGAAAGCTTAGGCTCTCCTCCCCCAACCCATCTGGTCAGTGTGCGAGCAGTAAGCCAATCTCCTCCCTCCGGGGAGAGACCTCATCCAGTAGTGGATCAAATATGGGTGTGATTTATTATATATTTCACACAAAACCTAAAATTATTTCTGCATTAAATTGGTGTATGTTCCATTGTTATATAAGGGAGAGAAATCTGCGCTTTCAAGCAATGTCGTCAAGGTGGAGTAGTGGCAAGATATCCATACTTGTTCCTGTATTTTAGTCACATTATAGAAAACGTAGTCATGAAGTATCACTACTGTTGTCGTTTATCTTAATTATAATATATGAAACATCTTCCCCCAAATAAGTGGGTATCTTACACTAATGGATTGGGCAAGATTCGTTATTTGATATGTACGTTTAAAGACCAATAAGCCTATATCCAATGTTTCTTCCAGGACATTTTATTCGGGGGGTTTGTGGAGGCTCGCGGAAATTATAAACAATTAATATTGACTGTAATGTGCTAAAAATAAAAAATAACAATAGACACTAATGTTACTTTAACAATATATTGCACTTCCTTAGTTAACCTAAAAATAACATCTTAGTGGTAGAGCGTTGGCGTAGCATTCGGGAGTTGTGGGCTCGATCCCAGAAGCCGGCCATTTTGACTGAGGTTTTTCCAGAGTTTTTCCTCAGTCACCAGGAAAATGCCGGGATGGTGCCTTTAACATAGGCCCTGGCCGACGCCTTCCCGAATCCTTTCTCCTCCCCTATCACGGCCTGAGCCTTAGATGCCTAAGGCCACAAATAAAATTAAAACTCCAAATAATATGAACCATATTACAGAATATACTATTATATACGTATTTGAGTGTTAGCATACTATTAACAGGTGTTAACATTAATTCTTTTGGGAGGGCGGTTGGAAACCTTTCGGGGGACAAACTCCCCCGAAAACATGCCTGATAGAAACAGTGAATATATCCGTTGTGTATGCAATTAGTTTGATATACTTCCGTCAGTATGAGCATCAATGTTCAACATGTTTTTGTGCAAACATTTGCTTTTCTGTTTCTTTTAATTACTGCATAATGTCTCGTAGAATAAAATGTGTGGCATCTTCCCGGGATCCACTATAATTCATGGATTATCTGTTCCACAGATAATTGTTCGATTATCCGTTATCCGGATAATGTTCGATTATCCGTTTATCCGGATAATGTTCGATTATCCGTTTATCCGGATAATGTTCAATTATCCGTTTATCCGAATAATGTTCAATTATCCGTTTATCCGAATAATGTTCGATTATCCGTTTTCCGGATAATTATTCGGATAATGAAAATTATTCGAATAATCGGATTTCGAATATCCGAACAATGAATTGTTCAATTAATCGGATATCAAATTATCCGGATATTGACAGCCCTAATGGATATATTACGTTGAAGTTATTGGAGAGTTACGAGGTCAGTATGACGCCTATTCGTAGCCGTGTGTCTGACTTTCATGACTACAGAGACCACTACTTCCTTTATTGTAGTAGTTCCCCAATTGTCCTCACTATTCTGAGTAAACACTGACAGTTTGAGCCCTCACCGGGAATCGAACCCGAGACAGCTTGCACCGAAGTCCTAGGTTACGCAAAAGGTTCTTAGCCCAACTAACCATCCTAAATTCATCTACATGAATCTCTAAAGTACCCTGGCCTGAAAAGAGGGCATAACCCTCTCAACAGGCGCTGGCCACTTTCAGTGGACCAGAAACTTGTAAAAGATTTTTTTTAGCTCGATTCAACTTTTACGACCAAAGGTAGTTTCACATGATTTTTCTTCCTAAATTCTTAAAATTTCAAATATCTCACAAAAATTAAAAGGAAATCATTTAGATTTTTTTTAAAATAAATGTTTTCAATTTGTATAACATTTCATTGCATCATAACAATATCCATCAATACAGTGGCAATTGGGATCCAGGATTTTTGTCAGGGGGCACAGGTTGAATGGACCAGGAAGATTTTCGATATTTTCAAGCTAATTTGTAAGTATAAATTTATCATATTTCTCCCTGATATCATGTGTAAGTGATATATATCGGTGTTATCTTTGAAATATGACACCGATATCCCCCCAAAATGGATTTTTTTTAGATAAATTAGGTTTGTCAGGAAACAAATCGAAGCTTTTTTCTTAAATACATTGTTGAAATAATACTTTAAAAATATATTTCCTTGTGGGGGGCACCTCCCTCTGAATCCACCACTGCACCAATATAACACACCAGCGCTGGTTTTCTTGACCCTGACAATGAATTGTGATCGCTTCTTCATCAGATTCGATCTTTTTTTTTTTATCTTTTCCTGTTGTTTAACCAAGGTTCATTTTAGCGCTGTGAACTGAATGGTTGGATGTGAAGTCTTTCAGAGGAGAGGGAGAAAGAGAGAGAGAGAGAGAGAGAGAGAAAGGAAAAGTTTTTTTTCCACGCAATTCTTCCCCCATCAATCTGGACGGTTTTAATTAAATTGCTTATCGGAGCTCCGTCAAGAGGAGGCCCGGGACCAGTTGATTGTTGGAGTGACTGTCTTGTCTCGGTCGAAGAAGACGTGCCTTGCTGATTAAGTTTGGTTAGCCAAAGATCGGCTTCTGTTTTAGGAAGATGAAAGAAAATGGGAGACATTGGAGAACGCAAGACTAGCTTCAACGATCGCGCCGAAGAAACTGAAAATAAAATAAAAAAAAGTGTTCTTAAAATTTTAATTTTCCTTTTAAATTATTGCATTGTAACAGTAGTCCATTTCCAGTATCTATCTAAGTTGCATAGTGGCGTGCTTGTGGTGAGGTAGAGGGCATCGCCAGGTACAGTAAGTCGATCACTATTTTTCTATTTTTGATTAAAATTTGCTGGTCAGACAAAAAATTACACGTATAATCTATACATTTAAAATCTTTCATAAAACTTTTGCCCAGTCCCTAAGTTATATCTACTGAACCGATCTGAATTATTTTTTTTCTTTTAACATGTTCTTATTTACGCCAAGATATATTATGATGCATTTCCATCCCTCTGCCCCTCATCAACTTTCAAACAACAATATTTCAAATTGCTTCCATACCGTTTAATGTATCCGCACTGGGACAGGCGATAAAGTTACTCCGAACGCCGCAATTGCTAATGTTGCCAACCAATTAACTACTACCAGTTACTACCATACCAATTGCGGATTTTAAGTATCTTATCTGTATCTAACTTGGCATAAACATTAATCGACACGATAGAAAAATACTATGGGGGTCCCAGTACCCAAGCACCCGAACAGTCAGTGTTGCAAACCCATTTTAAACTTCAATGTTTCAAATAGCTCTTATACAGTTGCATGAATCAGCACCACAATTACTATTGAACATTATTCGACGCCATAGAACAAATATTGTGCAAGTCATCACTCTCCAACGGTCCCAGTTCTCAGTGTTGCCAATCATTTTTAAATAGTGCGGGGAAGACCGCGGCTGTAAGATATATGTTATTTCCTTTACTTGAGGATATTGCATGTAATAATTGTTGAAAAGTATTCACAGAAATTGAGGTTGTTGTGACTGGGCGATATAATTATGATTTTTCATCTGTTTTTTATAGTACCGGTACTTGCTTTCATATGTTCAACCGCCACAGAGATACACCTATTCTGAAAACTGAAATTACTTGTTACCGTACGCTGTGTGTGTCTTTACAGTACTTTCGTGATAATTAACGTCTGTGTTGTAACTCTCTGGTAAATTTTTAGTTTCTCCCGCAATATCCCGCATTTTCCCCTTCCAGGTGCATTGGCACTTTTCTAGGAACTGTCATCTGATCTTTCGTTAAACTTCATGTCTGTGACTTACAAAATGGCGCTAAATTTGACCCTGAAATAAGAATATTTAGAATTACGAAATCCGAGATGGCGTGAGTCCAAAATATCTTCATAATGAAATATTGAACGAATTTCGTTCAATTTCATATCTACGATTCTTCCGAAAGGCACTGAGTTCCATTCTAAAGAGAGAGAGAGAGAAAAAAAGAAGATAAATGAATTCCAAAAACAAAGATCGTGGCTGCCGAAATGATATTCCAAAACATTGCCGAATCCGTTAAATTTCATATTTGCGTGTCTCGAGGATCATTTAAAAAAAAATAACTAAATTTTAAAAAATAAATACAAAAAGACATTTTCAAGTATCTGAACACTTGCTTTTCAGAAGTGCACCAAAAAGTAAGAAAATAATAATTTTGATCAAGGCTAATTTCCTTCGACCTCTATGGAATAAAATCCTTCCATGTATGCAACGCAATAACATAAGCACCATTCGAGCTGTGTAAGATATAGTCTATTATGGGTAGAAACAAAAACATATATCCATAAATGCAGGCAGACTCAGCCTCCATAGTCTCCTACTGAACGTTGATGACGTCAGACCAGCACTAGTTCGATTCTCATTCATCTCAAGAGCCCAGAATGACTTTGTTCCAAATGTTGTTTCTCAGCTCCATAAAGTACCGTATGTATTGGAATGGTACTTACAATGGTGATTATGTTCACTATCATCCACATTTCTTTTTCTTGAAGAATTGCTCGCCGAGGAAACTCTTCGTTAGGCAATCCTGTTCTAATTTAGGACGTAGAGTCATGTTCAACACATTACTGTAAATTCTGTCGATATTTTCTTGTATTGGAAAAAGGATTGTAATTAGAGCAAAGAAGAGTATTTTTGTGTTTCAATTAATTTTGAAGACTTGAAACATCAATTTTCTTATTCATCTTTCTAAAGTTGTACACAGGACTACACGAGGTTGACCCTGCTTCTCTCTCTCTCTCTCTCTCTCTCTCTCTCTCTCTGTCATTCTGTCTCTTAGATGTCAAGATTTACGTCGACAGAATGCACGTCTGTTAATCGCATAGTTGGCATCGGAATGACGGAAGGTTTCGGTCGGGTTGGATGTCTCCCACCACCACCACAAGGAACACTCACCTCATCAAAAGTATGCTGCAGCAAGAGGCAACGTTCCAGCACAAGATTTCCCCGTTTGGATCCCGTGATTGATTAAAACATGAAGTTGATCCATGGTTGAGATATATCGAGGACTTCAAAAGAACATTCTTTTGGAAATTCCTTCTCTTAGACATCTCTCTCCTTGTCTTTCTCTCTCTCTCTCATTCTCACAAATTCTCTCTCTCTCACACACACATATTCGTGCGACACTTGCTTCTGACCTACTATCACCGACTGCTTTGCTTGTCTGAATTGAAGGACTTTACTTCTCTGAGACGGTCAAAATTGTGGAAGATCAATGATGAATTAATAGATTGTTTCCCATAATATCATCATAACTTTTGTATGCAAGTTGCTTTATTCTTTCATCCCAAAGGTTTTCAATTGAGGACCTGCAGGTAATAAGGGCCACTGGAAGGTTTGGCTCTTTTTCAATTCAATGTCCCTTGATAGCTAAGTTATAAAACAGGGGCTTATGATCCAGTTCAGTCAGTTATTTGTCCGTTTCCAGCAATTAAATCTCAGGAACTATGTAAGGTGTAGAGAGGTGCTTGAAGTGCCATTAGATAGGTAATTGGCTAGACTAGTTCAGAGCCACCTTAATCTTCTTGATTGGTGCTGTGGGCCAGTTGCCAAATTGTTCAAATTGTCTCCACAACGTTGGACTTATCCGCATCAAATTTGGCATCAACATTATTCGACACAAACCAGCAATATAAAAGTACTGTGAGTGTCACCGTCTCCAAACATCCCAGTTGTTAGTGTTGGTAATGTACTTTGATTAGTTTGCTATCATATCGTTATATCTATCCGCACCAAACTTGGCATAAACAGTATTCGACTCAATAGAAAAATAGTGTCAGTGTTTCCAACCTATTTTATGAAAATTAATGTTTGTATTATCTCAGATGCTATCAAGGGCCGTGGAGATGGTTAGTAGAACCGCAGCGCTCTTCTATTTTTAGTAGCACGGCTACATAGTTTGTTATAAACAACTCTTTTAAACAGTGATTCCGCCAGACCGCTCTGTGAGGGGAGTCACCTCCAAATTCTGCAGAACATCCCGAAACTTAAACATTTTTAGGGTCAAAGCTCGATAGAAAACGTGAAAATCTCCGCTTACACCCTTGACTTCCCCCCCCCCCAAACTGAAAATCCTGGCGGAATCCCTGGACTGTATCCACAGAGTTCAGGACAGACTATAGAATATGAACCAGAGTCAGCTGATAGATGTAGATATACCCGTGAATCTAAGTTTATATTTTCTAGCAAGCCTTTCTTTCATTCAATTTCCGCAATTATACAAATCTCTCTCTCAAGACAACCTAAGGTCTGATAGAAAACAGGTAACAAGATTTGTGTTTGACCCTTTGTTTGCAGCAGAATTCGGTGCTTCGATTCGTTACGTCACTTTAATATGTTGCCAAGGCAACCAGCGATTCTCTATTTAAAAAAATACTACAGCCACACCAAAAAGTAGGATCACAAAAATTTGGATACCATTTTGCGGTTTGTATGCTCTGAATGTGATATCACGGAGAACAGTACAGTATTGTGGTGATATTCGTATGGATTATGGCATAGTACGAAACACCATTAATTATCAGTTTACTGTGAAGAAAAATAAGATGTGATAGTTGTTTGCATTTTCCGACTGCAACTGTTGTGGTAAGCGGCGCGTAAATTGTGTCAAGAAAATAAAACTAATACATAAACCAATGTTGTTAGTACCGAACAATCCTGATGAATTTCACACTTAATTCTTTCAGTACTTATTTACCAATCAGTTTGGACAAATTTCTGAAAAGTGTGACAATTGCGGCCAGTGACAATTCCGGTCAGAGCGAAAATCAGCGAAAATTGCGGTCAGTGATAATTCCGGTCAGAG
>JAGDQP010001089.1:37663-77457 GCA_022664845.1 Lepisma saccharinum
AGAGAAAATCAGCGAAAATTGCGGTCAGTGATAATTCCGGTCAGAGAAAAATTAGTGTTAATTGCGGTCAGTGACAATTCCGGTCTGAAAAAATCAGCAACAATTGCGTTCATTGCAAAAAAAAAACTGTTTGCACAATTTCGCCTGAAGAAGTGTGACAATTCCGGTCAAGTAAGACTCCATGACAGACTATGAATCAATGACAACTTCTGTTTCATATATATCGTGAAAATAGGAATGGAACAATGTCTTGGAATTGTTTGTTTGGAAACAATGTAGTGGAAGATTAGTTAGTAAAAACAATGAGGTATTTGAAGAATGACAAATCATGTGTGTGTATGCCAGACGTTCCTAGAATAGAAATTAGGATAAAGTATTCAGAGCTCGCAAGAAGGCAAGAGAAGAAAGTAACCTATCTATATACCAAAACCATAATCTGAAGAACTAGTTTACATACAACAAAAAGATTGATCTTATTACTGAATTGCGAAAGTATTTATCAGTGAAGCGTACTCTGTTCCGCCATAGGAATTAGTCCCAAGAAACCATAAAAGAAACCTACGAAAGAAGTTTTCTTAGATGATGTGGATCACGAAATAGAAGAGAGTATAATAATTTTGGCTAGGGGCAAGGGGAAGAACAAATCTTCGACGCTTGAACCATTGTTTTATGGGTAATAAAAATACTTAATGTGACCGCAATTGTCACTCACTAAATTCTTTAAGAACTAATTTCCTGATAAACAGGTGTTTGCGACCGGTATTGTTGCTGATCGCACTTGCCTCTGACCGCAATTTTTACGATAACAATTTCTGGTCGTAGTCACGTCAATGAATGTTAAGTGTCTGGTGTAATAGTTTAAGCAGTCAAGAATTATGCGTATATATATTCTTACTAACTTCGGTAAGAAGATGGATGATGACTAGCGTTCTGACCAGGGGAAGTTATTAGACAAGAACCCCATGGGCCGCGATAGTTCAATGGTTAGAGTGCTCACCTATGGCGCTTGCGGTCGTCGGTTCAAACCTTGCTCGTGTCATGTGGGTTTTGTGGTGGACAAACACCGTGTGCGTGGGGTTTCTCGGGGTTCTACCATTCCCTCCTATAGTTTCTTCATTTCATCAATCATCCCATCATCATCCATCCGGCCTGAGCCAAAGTTGCCTAAAGGTCTTAAAATATAAATTCAAAATTCCCAAGAACCCCATGGGTAAGATAAATCAACAGTGTTTGCCATTACCTTTCACCATCATGTGGAAGGAAAATGTTCAGTTTAAAGTATATTCAAGATTATTGGATTCAATGTATATCCACCGGGAATCGCACCTGGGATTTCTTGATTACAGAGCGGCAAGAAAAATCACTCATCCGCCGAGGACACCTAATCATGCTAAATGATCTTAAAAAAATATAAGCTAGTTTTCTAGATGAAGTGTTCCAGTTAACCTAGATACTGTAAGAAGCATTTTTGGAACACCATGTAGTACCCCACTCTAGTATTTCTTCGTTGTAATTACTGATTCATTTTACAACTCGGATGACGTACACTGCAATTTATTTCCTTGCCATTTTTTTTATAAAAAGCTGTCTAATCTTCACCTATACGACGACTAAGTGACATACTTGGACACACCTTGAATGTATATGGCTCATTGAATGTTAACAGGTTGTTTAAAATTATGGCGTCAACTTTTGATCGGGTGTGTCGTACTCTTTCTTGTTGGTGCACGAGGAGATGCTATGTCATCATCCAAATTCAAGGTTTAATCAAATATCTATCTGTTCTTCAGCCTCTGCATTTCCTTCTATCCGTTCTATTCGTATTGCATGTCTCAAGTCTTTTAATAAAAAAAGAACTCACTTTGCTCTTGTTGGTAATGCAAGTTTCAATTATATACTTAGCAACTTGTTTATTTTTTGTATCATTAGTAAATGGCATCTTACATGTATTTACGTGTTCAAATGATCTGCATATGAGAATGATTGAAGGACACGTTCTGATGTGTGTGTTTGAGGTGGTTGCGTTTTTCTTAATGTATCACGAAACTATCAAATGTCACGATAATGCCAACGTTTACCCTTGACCGTTAAGTTACATGCGATAAAGTTTTCAGAACAATTAATAGTACTAAAATGAGGTTGTGGAATATAGACCATCATAATCGAAAAATTATTTTAAAAAAATGGTAAATTACTCTTAGAGCGTGTAATAGGCTTATTTATTGCAACTGCTCAAATCTTGCCTTCAGGTAAAAAGGCAACAATTACTTCGAAACGGTAACTTCGAAGAAATCATGTTTAACAATCATTTTAAATAAGTTCCATAAGTTCTACTGGTAACTTTAAACTTTATGTTATGCTTGAATGGGCTAACTAATATATTATTATTTAGGTAGCTATTGCCAATAGAAGCTCTATGGCTTACAGTCACTGAAGACTTATAGTCCTTGTGCCGGAAGCCAAAAAACGATGATTTGGTATAAAATGGGGGGACCAGATGAAACTTTCAGCACTTGTACACTGACATGTATAGAGCACGAAAATATGTGATGGACATTCCAAAAAGATAGCTATCCAAGATGGCGGCCATTCAAAATGGCGGACGACGCAATTTAATAAAATCAACATATCTCGCCTCTAAATTATCCGATTTCGATCATCCTTTTTTTAAATGAAAGATATTTTTATTGGCTACATTTATGTTTATGAGCAATATTTTCGTAAATCTAATAGTTTTTCAGTTAAAAAAGTTTCATTTTAGCCTAAAATATTTTCTTATTTAATATTTTACTTTGAAACGGTTGGTTTTAGATAAACCTATGTCCTTACGCAAAATATGGCGTGTAATCTAGGCTTTAATTTAAAAAAAAAGATCAATTAAATTCGACAAGTATAACCAGAGAAATGGACAATTGTTTGAAAATTTCTGCAATACGAGTTAGCATTATGGAGGCACTAATGCATGTAGAAGCAAGCTACATGATGAGTTGGTATATAACGCATGGAACAAATGAAACTTTCAGCTCTTGAACACTTGTCTATGAAGAGCACGAATATGGGTGATAGACATCACAAAACTGTAGTTATTCAAAATGGTGGCTATCGCCAATTCTCAATGCTACGAGATTTCGATAGTTCCTTTTCTTTTTAATGAAAGTTCATTTCTTTGCCTTCAAATTTTATTAAGAGCAATATTTTCATAAATATAATAGAGATTTTTTGTTAATTTTAAAAATGTGCATTTTAACCTAAATTATTTTATTTAATATTTACTTAAGTATATTTAGTTTTGGTTTATTAAGTGAAATTAAAAAATAACAAAAAAAAATGTTTATTGTTTTCTTATTTAAGGTGTTATTAGGAAACGATATTTTTTTGATAAATATTTGCTTTCGAAATACTGCTGGTCCGCGGTAGGTTAATGGTTTAGCGCTCACCTCTGATGCTAGGGGTGGTCGGTTCGACCCTTGCTCCTGCTATATGGACTTTGTGGTGGATTAACACCGCATACGTGGCTTTTCTCGGGCTTCTCCCGCTTCCTCCCAGTTTCTTTATTCCACCAATTCATCTCATCATCCATCCTGTTTGACCCAAAGTTGCCGAATGGTCTTAAAATTAAATTCAAAAGATGCTTCATTTAATATATACTTTTATTTGAAGAATAGGGCTATAATATCCGATAATCTGGACCTTAGAAATCACTACTAAAAAGTTTGGTTTTCTGTTGTACTGTACAAACAGGTTACAGCAAGTAAATGCATTGTGATAGGCGTTAGAAATTAACTGAAAATACTTTATATTGGCCAAAATGTCTCAGGAATTTATTAAGAAGTGACATCAGCTGTAATAATATTCCATTCAGGTCAGGCTGTGACAGTGTAAATGCATTTGCAGGATAAAGAAAGATTAAAAGGTTTACTGGATCAGCAGAAAGTAATGTCACAACATTTAGAAGCCTAGGAATCGAGTGAACTGTTCCAGATGAGTTATTCAAGACACTTGGAAATTTACTTGTGACATGCATTCCAATAAAATATAAATTGGAAGTGCCAATGAGCTGCGATGAAATTACTTACATCCAAAGGCGGGTGCAGTCGATTGTTGCTAACTACCATCATGTAAGGATACATTGGAACGCGCAAATTTCCGGATAGGGATTTAGATACGAAGACTTGGAAAATACCTTGTATGAATGGAGAAAGGACAGCAAAAGAAAGCTATGCATCAATTTGTTCGCCGGAGCATTTGTACCAGAAACTGTTGTACTTGCCATCCTGCGTTGCAGTTGTTACAGAAATACGCAGTAATTGCTGTGGTTCAGATGATTAATTACCGTATTATTGCTCTTTTCTTCAAATAAAAGCAGTGTCTTTTGCAAAAGCATTTATTTATCTAAAAACAGTAGTTTTCGAACATTTTTTAGAAAATATTATGCAAATTTAAATAAGAAAATATTATGCATAAAATTTTGTTTCTCCTCCTTTTTTTGAAAAGAAATTTTCTCCTAAACCTCAAATCTACCCCAGTAAAAAATTTAATAAAAATGATTTCGGTTAAAATTCACATTTTTATATTTACCTGAAAAAAATATTAGATTTATGAAGATATTGCTCATTGAACTGAAAGAAATTATCATCCATTTTAAAAAGAAACCATCGAAATCGGATAACTTAGAGACGAGATATGCGATGAACCATTGAAAATTGGCGATGACCGCCATCTTGGATAGCTACATTTTTGGAATATCCATCACGTATTTTCATGCTCTATACGTGCCAGTGTACAAGTGCTGAAAGTTTCATCTGGTACCTCTATTTTATACCAACAACTTGTCTGGTAGTCTTCACAGCCATTGGAAGAAGTTCGTCAGAGGTGTTATATATTTTGAATTGAATTGAATTTGTTATATATTTGTATAAAGATGTATTTTTTGCTATTTCTCTTTTGTATTGATAATACCTTACAAGTACTTTAGGCAATAGTCGAACCATGTATATTCTCTTCTTTCATGATAATTTGTTAAAAAAGATTCCTCAGAGAGCCAACAGATGGCACTCTTACCTCATTTTATAGAAAATGGACAAATAGAAAATGGACAAAGCACATTCTTTCTCTGTGAATTTTATTTTGTTTTGATATATAACTTTACAGTTAACATACAAATTAACAGAAAAACACTCAAGTTTTATTCCACCGGAACAATGAAACAGAATTCCAGTGGCTTCCTCAACATTTTTGGTACTTTTTACAAGGAACTCAAAAGAATTTTATAAACTTTTAAATTTATCGTTTATTAGTATTTTATCTGCATATTGAAAGACAAATGGCAATAAAATGTGATACGTAAGTGTTTGTATATTATGTTCCTGGTTCAATAAGCCATTGTTTACAGTATATTTATTCATCTCATTCAGAATTCCCTTTCTCGTATAAAGTCACGTTTTCTACAATTAAAACCTAGCTTTTTTTCTCAGTACTCCATTCAGTCATTTCATTACGAGATTTCTGAAATTTGTTTGTAACTTCTGCTATCTGTTTTCCACAATCGTTTGGACTCAGGAGGTAACACCGCGCGGAATACGGATCCTGACTTAGCTCCTCCCCGTTTCACTAGGCGAAAGACGGGATGGTACCCTAAGTAAGGTCCTAACCGATGCCTGCCGAATCCCCTACTTAACCTATCCCGGCCTGAGCCAAAGATGTCAAAAGACCATAAATAACTTCAAAATCGATTTAAATGACATTTGCACATAGCAGATACTTGGAATTACTTATGTTTGCAAAGTCATTAATACGCTAAAGCAGGCATGTCAGACATGCGGATTTATTATTGTGTGACCTGGCTCACTACGGGGGGGGACACCGAATAATGCAGTCTTGAGAACGATTTCAGCGGCCGGTATTCCTGACTGCGGTTTCTCAAAGATCTTTTCTTGAAACTTACTTCTGCAAATAAGGAAGGTGCTTCCTGTTACTGAAAAGTTGATGGCAGAAATATCTTGCAGTTCTCGGGCAAGAAGTAATAAGTAAATTTTAATGAATGTTATTTTTTTCTTTAAGTAAGACAATATTCATTAGTTTATTATGCTTTGCGTTACTCATTTTTTTTAAAATACAGCATTAAGTGTAATTCCAATATTTTTTTCCTCCCGGCTCGCACAATGTTACAGCACTGACTATTTGACCCAGTTGAGATTTTGAGTTTGGCATGCGAATCTTAGAGAGTGTAATGGTCCTAAATTGGAATCTTGCGGTATCCCAGAATTTATATTGTAATAACATTGATTGAACAAAATTGTAGGGACCATTATGTCTATTGATCCGAAATTTTTCCCGTTTTCGTTTATATGGAACTTTTGCAGGGCAAACCACAGATAAAAATAGACCCTATTCTATACCACTAGAATCAACCCAACCCACTCAGGCTCGGATTTTTCAATAGGCTAACTAAGTTGTACCCTAGAACGCCTACTGTACAGCAAGGTATACAGAACACCCAAAATATTGCTTATGGAGAAAAATGGAGGCTAATCGAAAGAAAGAAGATAGAAAGAATGAAGGAATGGAAGAGGGATTAGAGAAAAGAATGGAAGAAAAATGAAAGAAAGAAAGGAAGAAAAAGAATGGAAAAAAAGAATGGAAGAAGAAGAAAGGAAGAGAAACAGGAGAAAAACAAACATTGGAATAAATTAAAGAAATAAAGAAAGAACACGGAAGGAATTAAGAATGGAAGATAAGAGAGAAAAAGTAGGAAAGTAAGCAAGAAGCAATGGAAGAAAGAAAGAAAGAAAGAATGGAAGGAAAAGAGACAGAAAGAAAAAGAAGAAAGAAAAAGAAAGAATGGAAGAAAGAAAGAAAAATTGAAAGAAAAGAGACAGAAAATAACGAAGAATGAAAAAAGAATGGAAGAAAGAATGAAAGGAAAGGAGACAGAAAAGAACGAAGAAAGAAAAAAGAATGGAAGAAAGAATGGAAGAAAGAAAGAAAAAATGGAAGGAAAAGACAGAAAAAACGAAGAAAGAGATAGAAAGAATGGAAAGGAAAGAGACAGAAAAGAACGAAGAAAGACAAAGAAAGAATAGAAGAGAGAAAGAAAAAATGGAAGGAAAAGAGACAGAAAGGAACGAAGAAAGAAGAAAAAGAAAGAAAGAATGGAAAGAAAAGAGACAGAAAAGAAAGAGAAAGAAAGAAAGAATGGAAGGAAAAGAGAGAGAAAACGAAGAAAGAAAAAGAAGAAAGAATTCAAGGAAGAAAGAATGGAAGGAAAAGAGATAGAAAAGAATGGAAGAAAGGAATAAAGAAAGAAAGAAAGAATTGAAGGAAAAGAGACAGAAAAGAACGAAGAAAGAAAAAGAAAGAATGCAAGGAAGGATGAATGAATAAATGAATGGAAGGAAAAGAGACAGAAAAGAACGAAGGAAGAAAAAGAAAGAAAGGAAGAAAGAATGGTAAAATAAGAAAATTAAAGAAATAATAATTGAAGAACGAAATATATAAATAAAGAAACGAACATTTTGTCTTAATATTTGCATGTTTGTGTATATGAACAAGTGAAAATCCAAATTATCAGGAAGTTCTGACTGGAATTTACCTAACTAATCTACGAGTAAGTTCAACCACATATCCAAGCAGCCTCTGGCCACCTGACAGACAACAACCAACACAAAAGATATTCAACATCCTTCATTTCTTATCCGATCATCTTCTTTCCAAAATTCCAGAAGGAATTCTTCATTAACTTTACCACCAGGGTCCAACAGATAGAGAAAATAAGATCTCATTAACTAAAAGAAAGAAAGAGAACGGTAACAGATGAAGATCGACTCGTGTCATACCTCCGAACGGATCAAAATCTCTCTTCCCTTTCTCTCTCTCTCTTTGCCCAAAGATGATGATGATGAACGATTGCTATTCTCTTATTCTTGAATTACTCTGTCAGAAGTTGATGAACTCATTTATAGAAAGTACCAAAGAACAGAGAAGAAGAAGAACAGAGACATGCAAGAATGAAGACAGAGAAGAGAATAATATATTCTGTCTTTGTGTGTGTGTTTGAAGTAGCCCACACTCCCTCATCAAATGCTCCGATCAGCATCTCCTTTCCTGGTCTCTTTCACCAACTCCATCCAAATTGCAACATCTCGTTAAAGACACCCCAGCTGTTGGTGAAATCGGGTCAGATCTCTCTTTCTGTCTATCTGTCTCTCTCCTCTCTCTCTCCCCCCCCCCTCTCTCTCTCTGTTAGAGGCACTGCTTGGCTTGTTGGTGGGGTAACTTGATGGATAGATTAATCTTTCTAGCACCGGTGTTCCTTGGACTTAGCTAATTTTCCTTTCCACGTCTCTTATAAAAGACTTGCTGAAAACTTAACTTACAGTTTCTTTTCTAGCTTGTCTTTCCTGAAAGTCCGCCTTTTAGACTTCAGCTCTTCTCACCTTAATCTATCTCTTTTCTTATTGTTGATATTTTATTACGACACTCGACTTGCCATTTTGTCAAGTTGTTTGCTAATTCTCTGATTCTTAGTAATCTATGAGTACCTATTTCAGAATACTGGTAAGCTTTCATCTACATACAGATAGCTCACTGTATTGAAATTTGTTTCCCAAATGATATGTTTAAATTGATAAATATGTGATTATGTGGAATGATTAATACAGTAGAGTTTCAACTATCCGGTCTAATGTGGCGGAAGGGCAGGCCGGATAACAGAAAAGCCGGATAGGTCGAGTTCAATAAATACTCACTTCCTGCCTCACCCGTACCATTAAAAACACAATTTTTATACCA
Source organism: Lepisma saccharinum (assembly GCA_022664845.1). Classification (NCBI taxonomy): domain Eukaryota; kingdom Metazoa; phylum Arthropoda; class Insecta; order Zygentoma; family Lepismatidae; genus Lepisma; species Lepisma saccharinum. The sequence goes on from JAGDQP010001089.1 coordinate 46,454, forward strand.
GCTCTTTCTTATTCATTTTTTCTGACCTCTTGGTACAGGTCAGTACTTTATGAACATTTCTCATGTACTGAACCATGCATTTTAATAATTTTATTACAGAAAAAGGAAGTGCGAAAATGAAAATATGTACAGTATTGTACGTGTTTTAAGATAAATTTTAAAATGTTTGAAATTTATAATGTCATTAATAAAAAGAAATATTCTTTTAAAACTAAGCTGGATAGTACGGAGACCGGATATTTGAGAGTCTACTGTATAGCAAAAGGTCTTACAAGATGTACTTAATAGCATAACAAAATGCATATCAAATACATTTCATAGATCATGAAATAAAGCATCAGAGTTGCATTATAAAAGGATTATGCACCTAAATATTTCATGTGAAGGACACTTCTTATGCACTTTTTAAATACAAATTAATCTATTATAGTGCATTAATTCTCATTTTCTAAGTTTATTACAGGAATAAAATTGCAGAAGAAATCTAAGAAACTGAAAATCTGAAGTGATATTTTGTAATTATTTCTTGCGTGTTCGTTTCTAATAGAAAAACACAAGGGATTCTGATAGATTCCCATTTCGTCAAGTTCTAGACTGCCAATTTTTTTTAATATTTATGGTTAAAAATCTATGTAAAACTCTACTCTCACCCTCAATTTTCACTTTAAAACCCCGAAAACTGAAAATCTTGTCACAATTACTTACTCCTTAAAAGATGTTATTATTGCCAGATACAGCCCTGGATCAAAAATTATTAAAATTAAAAGAAAATATACGGGACTGTCGCCCCAAAACGCTTCTGCCACTAACTGGGAGGAGACCCCTTAATTCCTCTTGCTAAGACTTAAGGGAACCGACCGGGGTAGACGCCTAATGTCCAATCCATACGTTCACGTCGTTGGGCCTGTTAGTACCCAAGCAACTGCTTGGTGAACGAACATGGATGGGCCGCTCACCAACCTGCACTAGCAGACAGCGTGGTGAGTCAAATGACACCGAAAAGAACCAAAATGTGAAACAAAAGTTTACTATTCCTATCTTTAAATAAAATTTTAAGACACGAAAATTTACAACTCACAATTAAAATATACTGTAAATTATTCTTTCCTTCTCAGAAACGAAGCGTTCCTTCTCCTATATTTATTGAGATTTTCTCCGTTCACTACCTTGAAAATTTTCTACCAGGAAAATGTGTTTTTTAAAGCTACGGAGATATTTAATACCAACTTTACTTCAAATGCCAATTGGATTCGTTTTAACAGGAATCAATTTAGATATTCCTTATTTTGACGCTGTTGCTCTTCTTCTGTTTCTATTCCTTAGTGTGTTACATGTGATAAATTGTTCCGCTTTTTATATACTGAGTAATAGCTGAATTATGACCACTTATACTTACACCTTGTAGATCCTCCTTTTGACCTCAGGATAGCAGCTATCCGACGTGGAATGTTTTAAATAAGATGTTGGTAGCGGTCGGGAAATCTCGTGCCCTCAAAAGGGCCACGTAGTGCCGACTGCTACCGGGCGCGTCCACGGGTTGCGAATAGTGAAAAGCGCCCCCCCCCCCCCAGATATGAGGGCCAGCTGCGAAATAAACAGGGAAACCTGCCAAATAAGCAGTCGCGGACAATTCGGCTAAGGGAGACAACCCAGACAGAAAATCACTGCTGCCTTGCAGTTAGTAGATGGATCTACAAAGGCTAGGGGAAGAGGACCCCAACAGAAAACTCATGGTCCTCCCGGTTTAGGGTTGGACGCGGGGCTAACAACCCCACTCCGCGAGAACTACAAAAGTTAGGAAACCAAAATATGAGCCTCGGACGGATGGATCAAATGATGTTGGACAGGGCGATCTGAATGGTAATGGTAATAGATCGAGGAAGAGAATGAAAGACATATGCCTAGCCACATGGAACGTAAGAACCATGCTACAAGAAGGAAAGATGAATGAAATAGCAGAAGAAGTGTTAAAATATGGGATTGAGATTACAATACTCAAAGAAATAAGATGGAAGGGATTTGGCAAGATCGAGAAGAAGGTGGTATACATTATTCTACAGCGGAGCAGAGGCAACAGGGAACTTCTTTAGTCAACGTTAAAGAAGAACATACTAGTATTCGAACCATTAAGACCAAGAATGTGTAAAATAAGACTAAAAGGCAGATTCAGACATATATCCATATTATCAATGTACGCTCCCACGGAAGACGAAGAAGAGGGGATAAAGACTACATTTTACGATTCATTGGAAATGGAATACAATAAAATATCAAGATACGACGTAACAATTATCTTAGGAGATCTCAATGTTAAAATAGGAAAAGAATAATTCTTGAAGAAAGTAGCAGGAAAATACTCCTTACATGATAAAACAAACAAAAATGGGAAACTTTTAGTTCAGTTTGAGGAAAGAAACCAATTAGTAATTAAGAGCACATGCTTCCAACATAAAAACATACATAATGGCACATGGAAGATACCTGGAACCACAGAGGTGAACCAATTGATCATGTACTAATATCAAACAGACACAATCTAATATAATAGATATAAGGACAGCAAGGAGACCAAACTGTAATTCGGATCACTTTTTAGTCAAAACAGGACTTAGAGAAAGACTTTCGAACATCGGAAAATGTAAAGAAAATCCAGGAATACAGTGGAACATAGAAAAACCACAACAACAGAAGAACATCAAGCAGTACCAGCAGAAGCTTGCGACAAAACTACAAGAGGAAAAACAAAAGTTAAATGATGATAACAATGTGGATAATAAATGAGAAATAATATCTAGAACAATAAAAGAGAGTGCTAAAGAAACAGTGGGAACAAAGAAGAAAGGGAAAAACGAAGAATGGTTTGACCAGGAGTGTAGGGAAGCTATAGAGATAGAAAACAACGATAGAAAAATTGTAATACAGAAAGAAACGAGACAGAGTTCGGAAAAATATAAAGTAAGCAGAAGAATAGCAAATAAAAGAAAGAGAAATAAAAAAAGAGAATACATAGAACGAAAATTTACAGAGATTGAATAGTTATACAAGCAAAACGAAAGAAGAAAGTTCTATCAGGCCACGAAATCTGTGACGAAAGCATTTTAACCATGGATGAATATTTGCAAGAACAATAGCGGAAAGATAATAAGTGATAAGACTGCAGTAATGGAAAGATGTGTTGAACATTTTGAAGAATTATTAAGTTTTAACAATGAAGATGCAGATGATAAAACACACACAAAAAAAACAACAAAAAAACAGTAAAATGAATGCTCAGCTGAAGAAGAGGAAGTGGAGCTACCCACATTGAAGGAAATAGAAGAGGCAGTCGAAAGTCAAAAGAACGGAAAGGCACCAGGAGAAGATCGGATAGTTGCGGAGCTGATTAAATGTGCTGGTAAGGACATGCACGGAGAACTGCATGGATTAATAACTTAAATATGGAGAACTGAAGCAATACCTGACGAATGGGAAAATGGACTCATCTGCCCTAGCTTTAAAAAAGGAGATAAGTTGGAGTGTAAGAACTACAGAGGGATAACGGTGCTTAGTGTAGAATTCAAAATATTAGCAAGAATTCTAACACAAAGGCTAAATAAATACACCGGAAACAGGATAATTTCAATGTGGTTTCAGACCGGGAAGAAGCACAACCGATAAAATCTTCGTTATGAAACAAATGATTGAAAAATGTTGAGTACAAGGTAGATCTACACATGCTGTTCATAGATTTTAAACAGATACTCGGAAGTGTAGACAGAAGACAATTATTAACGACCCTTGCAGAAAAGGAAATACATAGCAAATTAATTAGGCTAATAGTAATAACAATGGAAGGACCAAAAGCTAAAATCTGATGGTAAGATTAGCAGACTTCGAAATCGCCGTAGGAGTAGGACAAGGGGATGCACTGTCTACGGTACTGTTTAATTTGGTTTTACATAGGGTGATAGAAAACTTGAATTTAAGAGGATCCATCATATATAAATCCAAGCAAGCCTGCGCATACGCTGACGATATTGTACTTGTAGCGAGATCTGTTACTATTTTAGAAGAAATGTTTGGAACATTAGAAAAGAAAGGCAGAGAAACAGGACTTCAAATAAACAACAATAAAACGAAGTATATGAAACTAGCAACAGTGAAAGATAACAGGAAAACACACAATCTAACCATCGGACAGTATAATTTCGAAGAAGTAGAATCGTTCGCATACTTAGGAGCAGAGATAAATAAATTCAACATAGCAACAAATGAAATATACAAGAGGACTATGACAGGAAACAGAGCATACCATGCAAACCTCAAGTTACTGAAATCATCCTTACTATCGGCACAGATAAAGATTAACCTTTATAACACACCAATAAGACCGGTAATAGCATATGGCGCAGAAACCTGGGCTATCAGTACAGAAGATGAGAATGCACTACGCGTGTTTGAAAGGAAAGTCATTAGACGGATATATGGCCATACTAAAGACAAGGATGAATGGAGAATACGAACGAATCAGGAAATAGAAGAACTTCTGAATAAGAAATATGTAGTGAGGTTCGTAAAAGGAAGAATGACTACGTGGCTGGGACGTGTGAAGAGAATGGACAAAGGAAGAATGCCATGGAAAATAATGAAGCAAGAAATATACGGTGTCAGGCAAAGAGGACGGTCGAAATTGAGGTGACTAGTTGATGTATTAGATAATCTGAAAGCGATAAAAGTCCCAAACTAGAAGAAGAAAACACAGGATAGGAAGGAATGGAGGTTCATTGTAAAGGAGGCTGAAGCTCACCCAGAGCCTTGTGCAATGTAGATGTGGAGTTAATTGGTTCATCGAGAGTCTCTTTTGAGTTCTCTATTGTCTTGATATCAGGAAAGTACAGAGCTAAATCGATGTGTTGTTAAAAGTCAGAACTGTCTCTCTCAAATCAATTCTGACTGGAAGTGCCAGATATTTCGGTGCATTGTTGTCTTGATGCAACCGGCATTTGAGGAAAATACAACATGGTGGAGTGTTTCCAGTTAGTAACTAGATCACAATATTATACACCAGGGGTATGCGTTCATGCCAATAAACATGTCAAACACTGCGATGTCTTGCACTATTGAAATCATGTGTATGAATCGTGAGTTTCATGCTGTTAATGCGTATGCGACCATCAACGGAGTGAGGAAATAACATGTCAGACCAGCACATTTTCTAGTCTTCTAAGGTCCAGCTTGAACGTTCTTTGGACCAAGTGAATCTTTTACGCTGATGGACCTTGGTTACGGAAGGGTGGCGAAATGGGCCTCTGCAGTGTGAGCACGTTCCTCATACGTCCCGGATTGGCTCATGTTGGATACACAACGATGCTGATACAATTTGCCTGTACACGTCATCTGACCCAGAATTTACATTTAACATGAACCTTTCGCTAGCTCCTGTAATTTTGTTGCGGAGTGATTTATTGTTTCGTAGAGCTGACTGATTGTCAGCTCTACGATCGAGTCAGGTCGTAGAGATGACAACTCTACACCGCTAAAACATGTCAAGAAACAGTAACAGATGGTTCATGGATTCTCCTGGGGTAAAATATTCCGGAGGTAAACTAGTCCCTTATTCGGATCTCCGGGCTGGGACTGCTTCAGGGGGATTCCAAGAACAGGATTAAGAAAGGCCTTAGAATAGGAACGTGGAACGTACGAACATTATACCAAACGGGCGCTCTTCAAGTGGCGGTACGCGAGACCGAGAAGTACGAGCTAGACATATTAGTGATACAAGAAGTTCGGTGGGAGAGTCAAGATAGCATCCCACAGGCAGGACTGTAGTCGAGGGTATACGGATATATACGCTGTATGCCCTCTGATTAACCGTACACATTAAAGTATACCTTCTGCTATGATGCGTATACCATTTACTCGTACTTTCGTTTCACTTTTTTATATAATTTGGCAATTACTCCTGTAATATATATAATTTTGGTTCCACGTGAACGCGAACAAATGTTGAGAAGGGGAAAGAGTGTTAACTACATGACGTGCGGCAGTCTTTTATCGCTATTTTATTACTACTATAATTATTTTGTAGAAATGCGCAAATAGTGTACAGTTAATATGAGCAGAACGTCGGTCTCTCTGTGCAGGTCTTGAGTAATACAAGATCTGACTTGCGTTTCAAGAGCAAGGTGGAAATTTGACTTTTCGCTGTTATGGAGAAAGTCCTATCAAACCTTATAAGATATGTAACGGCCTGAGCAAGTAAGTCGTATATAGATAAAAATGTACCTGGTTGTTAACTCATATGATGATCGGTAAAATTCTCAGCTATCTTCTTGATTCTCCTTCTCTCAGTGTAAAGAAAATGTTTATAACTTCGTTGTTATTGTCTCACCGGAATATATGCCTAATTAAAGTATTTTTTAGTTTTTTTTTAATTCAATTATTTCATCCCTATGTCCAATGAAACATGAATCAAAAGATATGAAAACATGGTCTCTACTTCAAGATTCATAAACGTAGCGTTTATCCTGTGAAAATTTTGGGACTACAACACTGCCCACAGGGCAAGTACACTTTCTGCTACGGGGGAATACAGTCTCACGATTTCGGAACAGTATTCTTCAGGCGGTTCAGAATATAGAGTTCGTAAACGAAAGACTATCGTACGTTACGATACGTACTCGATGGGGCAACACAGTTTTATTAAACGTGTATGCACCGACCGATGTGGCTACTGATAACGACAAAAATATATTCTACGAGAAAGGCTGTTTGACCGAATGCTAAAGTATAATTCGAAAATTGTGTTGGGTGATTTCAATGCAAAGGTAGAGAAGAAAAATATAGACCTACTATAGGCAAATGCAGCCTTCACGAAAAGACCAACAACAATGGAGAAAGACTGATAACTTTCGCGATTTCGAAAAACCTACTGGTAAAGAGCACGTACTTTGAACACAAAGACATACACAAATACACATGGGTATCTTCGGACGGCAAAACTCTCAACCAGATCGATCACGTATTAGTAGACAGACGAAGACACACCAACCTAATGAATGTTAGGTCGTAAAAAGGAGCGGAAGGTGACACCGACCAACAATTAGTGATCACAAAAGTAAGGGAAAAGTTATGCATCCCGAACAGAGAAAGCAAGGGGTCAAAACAATTGAAATTCGAAGTGAAACGATTAAATAATCCGAGCATAAAAGGAGATTACCAACTCGAACTCTCAAATTGATTCGAAATCCTAGCCGACTCGAGTAATAATAATGATGATGATAATAATGAAATTGATGTAAGTAAGGTGTGGGAGGCAACTCGTGAAACAATTAAGAGCGCAGCGAAGGAACGTGTAGGTGAGAAAAAAACACAGAAAACAAACCTTGGTTTGATGAAGAATGCATTAAACTTCATGAGGAACGAAAACAAGCAAGGCAACGATGGCTAAGTAATAAAAGCGTAGCAAATACCAACCACTACAGTAACGCGAAACGAAACGCCACACTAGGGTTCAGAAACAAAAAGCGAGAATATCTGACGCAGAAGATTCAGGAGATAGAGGAAAACGGGAAGACAAATAACATACGAGATCTATACAAAGGGGTAAACTCGTCATGAAAAGGTTACCAGCCGAGGTTAGGAATGATTAGAATTGAACGTGGAGATCTTCAGGCGGATCCGACTAAAATAGTCGATGTGTGGAAAAGTTATTTCGACAAACTTCTTAATGTACACAGCGGGGAACAAACAGAGGAATTTGAAATCCATACCTCAGAACCGTGCATTCCCGAACCTAGCGAGATCGAGATCGAAATATCGGTAAAGAAATTGAAAATTTTCAAATCACCAGGAATAGACAATATTTCAGACGAATTAATTAAAACAGGAGGAACGGCACTAATCAAGGAACTACATAAATTGATAAGTGCTATCTGGAGAACGGAGGAACTCAAAAAATAATGGAAAACCTCAATAATAGTTCCGATTTACAAAAAGGCGATAAATCGGACGGTAATAATTACCGCGGAATCCCGTTACTTCCAACCTGTTACAAGGTATTAAGTAATATTCTGTTAACACGCGTAAGTGTATACGTAGATAAAATAATTAGAGATCACCAATGTGGATTTAGAACAAATAGATCCACATTGGACCAAATTTTCGCCTTGAGACAAATCTTGGAGAAAAAATGGAAATATAATGGGACGGTTCATCAGCTATTCATTGATTTTAAGAAAGCGTATGATTCTATCAAAAGGGAAAAGTTATACAGTATCCTGATACGATTTGGAATTCCGAAAAAATTGGTTCAACTAGTGAAGATGTGTCTCAGCGACGCCATAAGCAGAGTATGGATAGGTAATAGTATGTCAGATAGTTTCAATATTCGCAACGGATTGAAACAAGGCGATGTCTTGTCACCACTACTGTTTAACTTTGCGTTAGAATATGCGGTTTTAAAATTAAAGGGGACAAAAAGGGACTATCATTGAATGGTTTGAATCAACTGTTCGTATACGTGGATGATGTATATTTAATAGGTGACGATATAGATGCACTACAAAGCAACACCGAGGTCTCAGTAGACGCGTGCGATGAGATAGGTCTACAGGTAAACATAGATAAAACAAAATACATGATAACAAGCCGAAACACGAATGAAGGAAATAGAAACATAAGAATTATGGATGTCATAGAGAAAGTAAACAAATTTAAATACTTGGGAGCATACGTAACAAGCAAAAATGAAGTCACGGAAGAAATAAACTGTCGGTTAGTATCGGGCAACACATGTTTCTATTCAGTCCAAAAACTTCTAACATCGCGATTAATATCAAGGGAAAAGAAATTGAAAATATACAGAACGGTTATTCCGCCGGTAATACTTTACGGTTGCGAAAGTTGGAGTACGATCCTAGCAAATGAACATAAAATACGTGCATTTTAAAATAAGGTTTTGAGAAAGATATACGGGCCGAAACGCGACGAGATGACTGGAACTCTCCAGACTGCATAAGGGAGAACTCCACGGACTATACGATTCATCAGATATCGTAAAAATAATAAAATCGCGACGACTAAGGTGGGCAGGCCATGTAGCTCGGAAGGGGGAAAACGAAGATTATATTTTACGCTATTCGGAAGGTCGGATTGAAGGAGACCATTGGGAAGACCGAGACGTCGTTGGGAGGACAATATTAGAAGAGATCTTCGAGAAGTAGGTGTTCGTGATGAAAACTGGCTTGATATTGCCCAGGATGCAATGGCGAACGTTTGTTACTGCGGCGATGAGCTTGCGAGTTCCATAAGCCATAGACTTAGTGGTTTATTGTTTATACCATTTTGAGGTCAGTACTGATACAATGTAAGTAGGTAGTTCTCGTACAATTCACAATTTCAGCCCATGTAAAAGATAGAGATATCGACTAGATAATGTTCGATAAATCGTTCGAATTACGCTCAGAATTTTACTAGCTGCTGAGCCACTTACTTTTTGCAGTGTAGGTCGCGAACTGCGCACTTTCGAAAGTCACATGATCATCGGGTCGAATTCATTTTTCATAGAAGTGGTCTCATTTTAGTGGTCACTCATTGTGGCTTTCGGGTGGCTATAAATTTGCTTTCGTGTATCGACTGATAGATACTGATATAATAAGTTTGTGAAACTGTTAAGACATTTGGTGCAGAATGTCCACAACTAAATTGCAGTGGTTTCAAGGAACCAGTGACTTTCAAGGTGTGTGGAAAGTAGCTCCCGACCCACTAACTAATGGGAAGACATTGAATCATTGTGACAAGAAGAAAAATATCACTCACACGCTTACACACATAGAAATGCTCTCAAGAGAGAGAGAGAGAGAAAAAAAAGAACCTGTGACTTAACGGCTTGGGGTGCAGAACTAACAGGTGCTGATTATTTGTGTCCAAAAGAGACACGAAGAGAGAAGGGGAAAGGAGTACGAAAAAGATAGGACAAGAAGGAAGAGGGGAGACGAAGGAGAGTCTTAAAAATAGGCCCCAGCAGCAGCACTACAGAGCTCCTGCCATCCTCACCATGCTCAACACCTACCTTGCGTCAAAAGTACACTCCTGTCCCTCTCAATGTTCCCCCTTTCAGAAAGAACCCTTCCTTCTCTTTTGCCGTGACGCCAAACGGAGATCGTACATACACCACTTTGTCGTGTTGTGTTAAATGGTCCATTAAAGATGGCTGGCAACGGCTGCATCTAACTGCTAACGAAATGTGGTGGTGCCTTCTTCACCGAACAGAAGAAAAGAAAAATGGACGAGAAGTAAGTTCTTCCCTGATTGTGTTGCAGCTCATCAGTTCTAGACAACGAAAGTGGTTTCTCGAGAAGTGCGCCAAAGGAGAAGAAATGATGGAAAATGCAGGCGACGAGAAGAATGAGAAAAGAGAACAAGCAGCAGAATAGAAAAAGAAAGAAGATAAAGAGGCTTGAAGAAGTAAACGACTAAGAATCAAAGATGAAAGGGAATTAAGTTAAACCGTCTTCTCCCCCCATCTATAGACATGTTAGTCTATTTCAACTACATAATGTTACTGTGTGCAAATAATACTGCTGCCTTGCGTTTGATAAAGCAAACAGAAAAATAAGATTTTTCGAGAACAAAACTGTATATTTTGCTAATAAAAGTAAAGAGATCGAAGTTAAAATTTGAAAACGTCTCATCCCATTTGGAGACATAATAACACCCATAAAAAAGTGGCTGTAAGAACGAATTCAAAACTTGAACTCCTCATGTTAACGTAAGGTATTGACATCATAATATTAACACATATTTGGATGTAAACGGAATAGAAAATCAAGTACAAACTACAAACGGGAGAAACTATATTCTTTATGTTGAATACTTTCTTTTTAGTTTCGTACTACAAATATGTGGGAGAAATCTCGAAAGATCGATTTTCAAATTTTTGAGCTCTTTAGGGACCGCTTGTATGTTTTGAAAAAAAAAAAACAAGCTCATTGTCAGCTCGACTTGTCCTCACAAACTTGAAAGAATGTTTTTTAAAAAAACTAGAACTTACACATCAGCGATATATAAAAATCATTTGGCATCAATTTCAACAACCAAGAATCCGTAGTTTTGTTAATAATCAGATGATTTCGCATTCGGAAAGTCTTGGAATCGATTCCAGCGGTCAGCAGCTCTGACTTGAGACTTCTCTAGGCTTTTTTCTCAGACAGACCAGGCTAATATAAGGATGCAACCTTCTAATTAGAGCTGGAAGACTTCTTTTCCACACTCTTTTCTTTACCCTAACCAGGCTTGAACCAAAGATGCCTAAAGGTTATAAATAAATGGGAACATACTTCAGGATTTTTCAGTTTAATGTTCTAAATTTCTACCTCTTTTGGTTATGCGTTGTGGACATATTCGAAGTCTCTAATTATTTAATTTAGTCCAACTCTTGACATCATTTTTGACGAATCAATTTAAGGTTAATTTTGTTCAAATCCCTTTACCATTGGGAAATAATGATTTTTCCTTTTCGTATGATTTGAAAGGATCACTCCTTTATCAAATAATGGAAATAACAAAATGAAAAGAGGATATCAATATGGCTTCCGTAACAAATAAAGAAACGCAAGACCAGTACAGGATCTTCTCTTGAATCAAGTACTGCGTTCTAAATGACTGGAAAAAGGAATAATGTTTTGCATACGTTTTGATATAAAAAGTTATACAAATTTTCCTCAAAAATGCTTTTACATTCCCTCTCGCTCTTACATTTAAATGTTTTAAATAAGTTTACCTTGATCTTTAATTCACGTACACTGTAAAAAAAAGTTTAGAAAAATTCCTGCAAGCTTCCCCGAAATTTACAGCAACTTCGCTAATGAGAAACCTCCCACTTTGCAGTTTTCAGGACAAGAAAAAAAAAAACAGGAACCTGAAGCGAGATATGAACAGAGATTGTTCAGTTAGAAATCCAGCGTCTTACTGACTGGACTAAACAACCAGTGATAAGAAAACCTTACATGAAAACAGTTTAGAGGGGCAGAAACACATTGCCCGAAACCTGGAAACATAAACAAAGTTACTCCCATGTTTTAAGAACTTTTTATATTTGTCAATTAGGTATCGCAATCCTCATTCGCTGATTATTTGGAATGTGAATCGCTTATTTATGAAAGTCATACAAAGTAGCTTTTCGGAAAATTGTGACATAAGGCCTTTTTTTTATAAACAAATTGTTAATTCAGTGGGCTATATCTCAGTAAGTGTAACCGGACATGAGACCCTTCATTAACGAATTGTGTATGGATATAAAACATTACATTATTACAATAAAGTGAAAATCGAAAATAATGTGACAAGAGACCTTTCAAAAATAAAACAATTTATATCTGCTAATATACCTACCGTACGTGTTTAAAATTGCAGCAGTAAACACTTGATCAGAATTGTTTCGTTACGATAAGCAACGTTTTCTTTTTCTGAGCATACACGAACATAACACCGGTACTGAAAACCGAGCATCTCCAGTACCTAGAAAAAAAAAAGTTCTGGTTTTTCCAAGACTTCTGAAAATACTAACATTTATCTGGAACATTGCTTGATATATCAAGGCACTTTCCAGTGTAGTTACAGTATATGTTGTCTTGAAGCCATTGTTTGCTTCTTCTTCATGTAGTATCTTAACACTTACGTTCAGTGAATCTCGGGGTAATCACAACGAACACTCAGCGACTAAAAATGCCACCCACAAAGCTTTCTTTTGGTTTATGCTTGACTTCGTAATTAGATTCTTTTCTGAAGAGGGGAAAAAAGTTATGATTCATTTTGTCATCAAGAGAAAAGCATGTTTTTAAAACAAAAAGGTAGTTTATTTGTTCTTCCTTTTATCTTAATATGTTCTTTCTTATTGATTGTCTCCTTTCTGTTATTGTCAGACAAATCAAGAAATCTCTTCATCTTACATTTTCATCTCCCTTATCAATCTATTAGTCTGTTCACCCTGTGTGCTCCTTTCCTTTTTGCATGTTTTATTTTTTCTTTATCCCCATATATCCGCCACTGTTTCTTAGCAGTCACAAATGTATTGAGTTTTCGTTATATTTGTCTTTGTTTAAATTCTTTATATATTTTTTTGTTGATTTTCATGATGCTCTGTTTTTTCTTAATAGCATTTTATCACTGGAGACATTTTTCTTCTTTTACTTGCTTACCCTCCCGTCCCCACAGTTCTTCTTTGTTTTCATTTTTATTTCAGTTTTAGAAACAATTCATTGAAAATCTTTTTTGATTTAATTTATTGTGAAAATGTGTTCTAGTCTTCCTTCGATTACTTTCCTTGTTTAACAGTCGAATTCGTTTTTCCTCATTTTCTTTCCTCCACAAGACCTTTCTTTACATACACCCATTTCCCGAAAACCCTTTCCCACTTCCCCCTCTGCACTGTTTCTTCATGTATTTATTTTACATAAGCCCTCTATACTTTCCCCTCATACTGGCTGTTTTTGTCCCATTCTACCCTATCTTTACGTCTTTTTAGATGCCAGTGTGAATTGTCCTGACGCTTTGCGTTTGTAACTTGTTCCTATCTTTTCTTCCCTCTTCATCGGTTTTCTTCTTTATATCTTTTCTTTTTCAAGCCATCTTCACCACCACTCTTTCTACGTTTCTTTTCTTCTGATATCACTTTGATCTTTTTGTGTGTTCCGCTTTTGCGAAAATTGACTTTACCCTACCATCAGTCAAGTGGGTTTTATTCAAGCGGAATATATATATATATACACACAGTCACTCACTCACTCACTCACTCACTCGTAGCTGTACACCACTACTACTACTTTTACAAACACACACATTCATACACGTTGTAAATACCACGTCAAATATTGGTACGAGAATATCCCGTGAGAGGTCTCTTCGATATACGAGCAAGGAAATGGCGGCAACAAGACTCTTTCCGTTCTTTGTTTTTTGTTTCTCCCGTCCCCTTTCTTCTTCTTCTAATTTCCTTTTTCGTTTCTTCTACATCTCTGTCTGTCGTCTTCTTGTTTTCCCCCAAAGTCGCGTTCCATATCTCTCAAAACTGAAAATTTCATTTCTCGTTTTTGCGCTCCACTCATTGTTTTCATTTGTTCGATGTTTCATTCCCTTGCCTTACGCTTTCCCTACTCTCCCATCCCCCTACATACTAACCTGGCAAGAATAAACCAAACGTAACCAATTCTCCATGCTTTTCAGTCATCACCTATACAACCATTAGGTTAATGCTTCACATACACGTTTATTTAGTTATTCATTTATTTTTGTTGTTTTAAACAAGAAACTTGGGTACATTTGTTTTGTGGATACACTGAATCTAATTTTCCATTTTAAAAGGGTTTGTTCGTTCGTGTTCCACAATCTGCATTGAAGTGTAAAGAATTGCAGAACAGTGTGAAATGACGTGACGAAACCGTGTGTATTCGTGTAGCCAGTTGCAGTTCTCGGTCGAACAGGCAGGTGTAAGCTTCTCTATACTAGCACTGGACGTTATGTGTAATGTCTTTCCTCATATATACACTAAGAACGCAATGCGATTGTCATTTTATTGCAGTCACTGAGAAGAAAAGGCTTAACGTATTTGCATTGCGTTACACTATGAACACCTACAGTGACCACTCGAATAGCATAAGTGTAGCTGCACAAGACACTCAAATACGATAGTATGTACTAGTTTCCGTTGTTCAAGAAGAGAAGTTATGGTCTAGGCGTGAACAAAATTTTGTTTGTACTGTCACTGTGAATAGGATCCTAATATAAGTAAGTATATTTAAATTATGATTTGCTGTTAGTCAATTAGTTAATCATATATTAAAAATTTAATTGAATATATTGACAAATTAACATATACTCCCAGATATTTTAATTCATTAACTTCCTCTGTGATCTCAATTTTAATTATTATGTCTAATTGATTATAAGAACTTCATTTAGCTCTTAAGAATTTTTTTGGAAATGCTATATCTCCTTCTTTGATCAATTCCGCTTGGACGTTATCAGTTCCTTGTGATATGAAAATTTTCAAATTTCATTTTTTTGTGGTTTCCATCATATCATCTTGCTAGGTTCAGATATGGACGGTATAATGATAAATACGGAAAGAAAAATAATTTTCAAGCGACATGTAAAGATATCGTCGGTTAAGAAGAGAAACAGGTTAAGTAAAAAAAAACGTAGTTTTGAGAAAATGAAGGAAAACCAAATTGTAATGTCGCAACTCCAAAACGATACTAGAAAAACAAAAGTCAGGATTATATTTTTAGTTTTACAATTATCTATAAAGTATACAGGATTATTTTCATGAAGTTTATGTATTGCTATGACAACTAATAATGATGAAAAATTAAAAAAATATATATATAGTCGAAAAAGTTAATAAATATGAATCTATTGACGATTAACACTTTTGTTCATCGCCAATCAAAAGAAGACACACCTTTAGTCTCGGAAACCACATTAAATTATTAAAATTGCAAATTTTTACTTAATGTGATTCATTTGTAAGTGGATAATTTGTTCCAACATATTTAAATAATTATATGTTGGTAATCTTCATTGTTTTGTTTTCATAAAAATGTTCGTTCCTACTTAACAATAATGTACAGTTTCAACACAAAGGTTGAACCTAGATTTTTCACAAACTTCCTTGTTTGCAATGTTGCCAGACTCAAGTTGAGTTTCACATATATATTTTTTTCGGTAATGATTCTAGCTCTTTTTTTTTTTTTTTTTTCAAAATGTATTTTCATATCTTTATTCAATGATTGTGTTAGCTTTTGGATGAGAAAGAATTACTACATATCAGTATCCCTTGACGTGCTATATTTTCAAAAATATTTTGATTATTATTTAATAACCAAAGACCAAAGCAAAAAAGGGGCTAAAACTATCATTAAATATTGACCAAGGAAACATATTAATGGAACTAATATCGATCTGAAAAAAGTAACACTACTTGAATATAGCTGCATTGCAAAAATGGCAATGAAATATTAGTCAACGCACCATCCCCGTTGGGGCAGGGGTGAGTAAGATACGTTGGCAACACTAATAGTCGTAATACTACTACTACTAATACAACTAATAGGTACTACTGCAACTATTAATACAACTACTACTTTCACAAATTAAATTATTAATAACATTACATTCAATCTGCTTTAAAACATTAAACTAAAATATTTTTGGTTTACAACAATCGAAATTTGTATTTAAAAATTGGTCTCCAATCGATCCTCAATTGTTCTCCGACCTGCAATGCCAGTGCCGGATTTAGATTTTTTTGTGGGGGACAAAGTTAATTTTTGCCGCCCTTTCTACCCCCTTTTGCAACCCTTTCCACGCCCTTTTGCCATCCTTTCCATCGCTTTTTATCCAAACAACAAGACCAGCCAACGCGACGGCCACAACATTGTCTCGCATCACGTAGTATACGTACTTTTGTTATCTCTGGAGCCTGTCGTGGCATCGCTATTACTAACTCCAGTAAGGTAGTAGACCTGCCTATCTGACTTGAATCGCGGTTCTGAATTTTAGAGATGAAGGTAGGTTGTATGGAATAACATCAAAATGTCTTAGCGCGCCGTTATTAAAATTTTCAACACGTTAAGGTCAATTTCAATTTAACAGGCAATTTCACTTCCTTTTTAGGAAATTTTGCTTTTTCTTTTAACTGTTTGCCGCTCCCTAAACGTGCCGCCCGGGGCGCTTGCCCCCCTCTAGATCCGGCACTGGGCAATGCTTGATTACAGGCTACTCTGCCAGTTCGATCAGGTGGGCTTGACATTCGTCGGGCCATGGTTTTGGCGATTCCGTCTTTCTGTGAATCTCGTTGTCTTATCGAGTCTATCCTTCCTTTGGGCTTCTGCCTCGATCCAGACGCCTCTATTAAGGTTGCAAAATGGTCTAATTTAAGTGAATTAAATTCTCCTCTTTTGGATGTCAATAGCTCTTAGTCTTTTTGGGATCATCCTACCGACAGACATACACAATTGCTGCTACTACAATCAGCTACTTACTTACTTATCCGGCTCCTTGAACCGTAGTCGAACCTTAACGTCCTCAATCCTTGCCTTCCATTCTTCTCTCTCCTGTGCGATCCTTCTCCATCCACGCACTACAAGTAGCTCTTTCGCGTCTTTTTGGACTTCCCATCTGGTTCTCGGTCTACCTTTCCTTCTGCTTCCTTCGAACCTTCTCCTTATCATTTTATTTGTTATTCTTTGATTTTCCATTCTTACACCATGTCCCGCCCACTGTAGTATTTTTATTCGCACATAGTTCGATATCGCAATGTCTTCGTATAATTCATATATTTCCGCATTGTATCTTTTCCTCCATTGATCTCCTTCTTTAGTTGGTCCATACATTCTTCTTAACACTTTCCTTTCAAATATGTCTATTTGCTTTATAGCCATTCCAGTAAAAGCCCAGTTTTCGCATCCATATGTTAATATCGGGCAAAGTTTAGTAGTATGGCTTAATTTTTGTTTTTCCTTCATTAATTTTCAGTCCTAGTTCTTTACTTTTGCTCTTTATTTCATGAAATGTTTTAATTGTTTCACTTTTGGTCTGTCCAATTATACCTTTGTCATCCGCGTATCCTGTTATCTGTACTAGCTTGTTTTGTAATGTTCCGTTTGTATCTACTTTTAACTGTCTTATTACAAATTCTAAAACAAGATTAAATAACAATGGGGCTAGTCCATCTCCTTGTTTTAGCCCTTTTGTTACTTGGAATGGTTCACTAAGTTCGCTCTTAATTTTCACATACGCCCTTCTGTTTTCCATTGTTGTTCCTACTAGTCTCACTATTTTCTGCGGGTAGCCAAAATATTTCAGTATTTCCATAATTTTTTTCCTTTTTACAGAGTCATATGCTTGCTGAAGGTCTACGTAGATCTGGTGAGTTTCTATTTCGTATTCGCCGCTTTTTCCAGTTGTTCCTTCATATATCTCCTCTCTTCCAATTTGTGCATTTAGGTCTCCTAGCACAATTTTAACATCATACTGAGGTAGGAATTTGTATATTTGTGTGTCTCTCATAGAATTCATCTTTTTCCGTCTCTTCTGCCTCTTCTGTTGGGGAGTAGACATTCAGTATCGATACATAATTAAATCTTGTTCTCAGTCTGATGTAGCATATTCTCTCATTAACAGGTTTAAACTCCGTTATATTACGTTTCATCGAACTTTCTACCATAAAGGCAACACCCCCTTCTTTCTTCCCTTGTTTTTTTTCGTTGATCAATATTGTAAAGTTTTTCGTGTCCCAAACATTGTAATCATTCCGTCTTGTTTCTTAGATTGCTGCGATTTTAATTTCGTATTCCTGTAGTTGTTGTAGTAGGATTTTCAATGTGCCGCCTTTTCTGAGTGTTCGTACATTCCACGTTCCGATATTCCAGTCCATATTCATGCGCTGAAACCAATCTCTTTTCACTTCCGTCCTTAATCCGAGGAAAATCTTGAGGCTTCATAACCCGCTGTATATTTACTGGTGTGGGGTGGTAAACCCTACGCCCAACCCCCAACTTGTAGGGCCCTGGGTTTTCTGTTGAGGTCCTCTTCCCCTAGGATTTATGGATCCATCCATCAACCGCAAGGCAGCGGTGTTTTTCTGCCATATCCTGGTCTCCCTTAGCCGAATTGTCCGCTACTGTTTATTTGTCAGATTTATCTGCTTATTTCGCAGCTGGCACTCATGTCTGGGGGGCTTTCCACTATCCGCAACGCGCCCGGTCGCAGTCAGCACTACTTGGCCTAATTGACCCGGGCAATCAGCTACTTGTCTTGAAGATAACACCAGGCTACTAGCTGCTTCTTCATCTGAGTCCGGTGCTTGGCTCCAAGCTTTGCCTTCTCCTCCTTTTAGTTTCCATCTATCTAGTGAGAGCCTTCGTTACTATTGCTTTACGTTTATGAGCAGACGTCTGCGTACCTCACCGTCGTTCATGCTGTGAGCGTTCGTGAATCAACGGGGCCTTCACTGTCTCGCTGGTAGACACATGCTTCACTCAAGTGTCAACGATGTTATTCTCAAGCTCTCATTTCTGCTAATGTACCATCGGTGCGTGAATCTTCTGGTTGTAGCCGTTCTGACGGTAAGTGACCTGATGGTATGACTAGTCCCATGGAAAAGATGAAGACTTCATTATGGGATTTCACTTGCACTGATATTTTCACCCTTTCAAATCTTACACATTGATAGCGGGTGGTGCAACTAGACGTAAAGAGGTCGATAAAAACAAAAAATATAAAAATCTACTTGATAAGACCATTTTTGTTGCAATAGCAATCGAATCAATTGGTACTTGGGGCACGGAGGGCCTTAATTTTATTAAAGAGGTTGGTCGGCTTCACTGATGCAGAAGGGTCCCTGCAAGAGACATCTAACGGCGGAAGCATGTACTACAAAAAATCCGCCCACCAGAGAAAGATTCCGGTTTCTTTTAGGTCCCCCCTCGTATCATCTATCCTTGGTACGCTGCCTCCTGGGAAGAAATTAGATGAAATTTTCCTTCTTTATTTATTTTTTCTAAGTAACATGAAAGCAACGAAGAAACTTTGTAAGAAGTATAACAATCTGGAGAGTAATTGGATAATACACAACGAGAGGGACTAAGCTGGAGGGACTTCAGTTTATATTTTTTTTACTCAAGTTTATAATTTTTTAATTTAAATTTTCATTTATAAATTATTTATTTATTTCTGATTGCTATTTTAACTTAAACATGGAAACAGAATCTAATGTATAGATACCTGACTTAAAAATGGAAACAATGTATTTATTTCATTGTTATAAACAGTGAAATTACAGTTTTTTATTAATTACATCGCGGCATAGTCACTTCCGGTGACTTAAAATTCCTGTAGCCCTTGCCCCTGGTCCCAAGAAACACGTGTGCAAAATTTGGTTGAAATCAATGCACACTTGTAGATTTGTATAGTGTTGAAACAAACAAACAGACATTCGGTTTTACAATAAAATGTTTAGCGCCATATGAAAAATTTTCTGTTGAAAGTCGAGTCGGCACTGTTGGCATAGCAAGAAAGATATTTAAAAAGATAAGTTTTACTATATTTAAAAATGATATCCTTTTTATACCAAGCCACGTTAAGAACAGCCAACTGAAAGTGCGGATGTATTATTATCAACTGTGTTGCTGTGTGTTTGCACATTATAAAGAGAAAGACTTTAAGCTTATGATGTTATTCCTACAACACCTCTCATGAATTAGTGGTGAAGGGTTTATGTATGAAGCAGACGAGCATAGAAGAGCCTCCTCTTGTCATTCTGTGTTATCCCATCAAAAAGAATACGACAAACAATTATGCAGGAAAGACGTGACATCGAAAATCCTCGGCATTACGATGATTAGTTAATTAGTCGTCTTCTCTGAAGGATAATCAAGAAAGAAGAAAAAAAAACAAAATATAAGCGATGGAGTCATGACAGAATTTCACGAAACAACACACACACACTCACAAAGGAGGTAATTAGACGAAATAAGGAATATTCACTGGCCACAACAAAACGTGCAAGTCACAACGGACAATTTGTGTTCTTTTATTTGGATAGGTTGCATACCCGCCCTCCCCGCCGTCGCCGCTTCTGTTGCTAGAAGATGCACATATCTGTGTGTGTGTGAATTGAGAGGTTAAAGAGGAACGAGAAACGGCAGGGGAAAATGCTATGATAAAGACTAGAAAAAAAAAAAACAACGCTAGTCCAGAGAGAAAGAGACCGAGTTATAAGTGAAGGTGTTAAGGCGGACTCAGGGATCCTCTAGAAAATCATGTATAATTCAGCAAGGATTAAACCGACTTTAATCTCTAGAGACAGCCAATAGGACTTCAGGTGAAAATATCGAGAAGTGACGCTTGAAATATTCAGAGCTCCAGGGCGCCCTCTGCCACGACCGGACCATCAAATTTTCAAACACCAACCAGCAGCAAACAAGCACAGAAATGTTTTCGTCCTGTCTTCACTGTGTTTTCCAGCAACCCCCACTGCTCTCTTCTTCTACCCCAACCTATTACCTTCATCTTTGTCTTTTCTCTAGCTATGTTTTCTTGTATTAACCATGCAAGCAAAATTCGTTTTTCTTCATACATTAATGCTTCTTGTTTTTTCGTTCTCATCCCTCCTCGTTCGCTCCACATCTTGTTGCTGCGTTGCGTCTCAGTATTCCTCCTGCTTGTTTTTTTTACTCTTTGCTTAGTCCCTTCGCGACTGCTTCCTCATGTCAGCATTCTCTTTTACAGCATGTGATATTCACTATGTATAACTCTCAACAAACATCTCGTGTTTTCCAATAAGTAGTAGGTAGGAAATTAACGACTTTTACAACTACTTTTCTTTAACAAAAAAAAAGTCGATTTAAATTTAGCAGTAAATTTGGGTTTACTTTTTAGTGTTAATAGTAGTATCCTAGTTGGGAGATAGAATTTTGGATTGGGTCACTTGATTTCTTTCCTCGATTAGCCCTTAAATCTGTTTGTGGAAATCAGACCATATCGGCTAAGAGAAATGTACAGGAAGAAATGTTATTCCTGTCGGGACAGGGCAGAACGGGAAGAAAAAAAGTTACCAAAAATCGAAACGTTTTCGGAACTGGAAATTGTCGGCAATTTCTAAGTGGTGCGGAATTTCCAACTCTCAAGATTTTTCAACGTCTCGAAAATTCCCTATTGTCGATATTTCTTGAAATTTCCGGAATTCTCGACTCTCGAGATATGTCGATTTTCGGGAATACCCAATTCGGATTTTCCCGAAAATCAGTACCGAATTCTCGTAAGTCAAGCCCACGACGGAATTTTTTTCCCCTCGAAACCTTTCCTGAAATTTCGAATTCTCTCTACCTAAATACCGAGAAACAGAACAAATTGTGATCATGTCCTGTAACACTGAAAACACATTTAATTTGTGCTTCAAAATAGAATTTGAATTTTATTTCAGACCTAATTCAAAATAGAATTTGAGAAAGTAACGCCTCCGATTAACCTACAAAATTTGAATTTCGCGAACTAATTTCTGTCTTGTAGTACACCAAGAGCCATTTAGATGTTACAGTTTGCCTAAAATAGTACCATATTGTTACAGATAGAGAGATAAAAAAACTCAACATTTGAATTTACGATTAAAGTTGATTGACTTCTCTCTTTAGTACTAAGCAAACTGATAATTTTGGTTCATCTGCAGAATTCTTAGTTGTAATTATTGATTGCTTTTGTCGAGTAGACCAAAAACCTAAGTAAGTTTGATCGATATCTGTCGAGAGCCTATTGTTACACATGAACAAAACTAAATACTCTTTACCAGGTCTCGGGGACCATAATCTAATTCAGTTACCGTAAAGAGAGATAATTGTGATAAAAAAAACTTTGGTAAACTTTATTTTTATATGGACGGGCTAGTAACTTTGGACTTCGGCCCGTCATGATTCACCCTTTAGCCATTAAAATTCACACCCATGTCTCTTCCAGAACTCGGACCCGGGACCTTCGAGTCATTAGCCTACCGTCGCAGACCGCACGGCTACCCGGCCGGCAGATATTGTGATAAAAAAATATTTATTTCGTGGCAAGTGGCAACTCATGTCCGTCCATTCAATCGCGTTATGCCTTGGATTGAAACCCGATCGTTCTACACATATCACCTTAATAGTAGATTTCGTCATTAGTCACTAACTAAAAGTGCACAAACATTATAAAAAACGTTTCCAAAACAATTGATTTTGGGGCAAAACTAAATAGGTTTTATGTTGAACATGAAACTGCTCGAATCCTGAGTCTGAATGCTAAATATTTTAGGGAACGTACATTTCTTTAATTCTTTATAAATACTTCATTAATGTACGAGGAAACGTTAATAATTAAGGGTAAATTGTCTGGACGGATTACATGTATAGAGTAGGTTCTGTAGTATGAAACTACTACAGCATGAAGAGACATCTATAGAGCAGCGTGCAACAAGCGCTAAACAAACGTTATGGACAGTGCGAAAATCATGACCACTCCGCTAAATATTACCATTCAGAGGAGTACGCGTAATGTTCTGTAGTAATAATCTCGTGGTCAAAAACACGTCAAACCAAACGAGAGTAACAGAATGGTCTGTCCATAAATATGGTGCAAGGTGTATGAGTGCAAGGAAAATATACCCAGTGGGTAGAAAAGTTTCAAGAAACCGTGCAAACGTTGCAACTTGTGTACATCACTGAAGTGTCTTCCAATTCACCCTGACAAATAGTGATTAGAATCTCTTGTGTGATTCAGTGAGCAGATCCAGTACTATTGTTCATCATATTAGCAGCAGTGGTCCAGAAATCCACTTATTCTAACTAATAAATGGGTCCACGTAAACACTGTTTTCATCAGTGACGGTACAATTTTCTAACAGGACGGAAATAATTCTCGCACTGTCATTTGTTTCACGCGTGTCTCGCTGGCCATCTGTTTTACATGCTGTAGAGCCTACCCTATTGATTTCTGTTCACGCTTTAGCAGCTTCATCAGGTAACATCGAATCTTATGTAATGTCCAGGTTATGTATCCTTACTTATTGAACAGCCCTCATAAAAGAAGTAGAAGGAAATGGGGAAATTTATCTCCAGATATATAAAAAATTCCTCTATGATTGGGAAAGAGCGGGAGAAGCAAGAAAAAACTAGGGGAAATAATGAAAGAAAGGAAGAATGAAATAATAAAGAAAGAAAATAGGGGAGGGGAAGGAAGAAGAATGAAAGAAAGAGATAATAAAAGAAAGAAAATAAGAAAGTGAGAAAGAACGGGAGAGAGAATGAATGAAAGAAAAAGAGGGAAAAGAAGGAAGAATAAAAACGAAGAAAGAAAGGAGAACGAAAGGAAGAAATGCAGTGGAAAAGAAGGAACAATAAAATAAACGAAGAAAAAGGAAGAAATCATAAAAGAGAGATAGAAAGAGAGGGACAATGAAAGAAAGAAAGTGAGGAAGAGGAAGGAAGGAAGGAAAAAAGCAACGAAGAATGAAAGAGAAATAATGAAAGAAAGAAATAGAGGGAGAGAGAAAGAAAGAAAGAACGGAATGGAGGGAGAAGGAAGAAAGAAAGAATAAATAAAACAAGGAAAGGGATAATCAAAGAAAGCAAGAAGCGAAGGTAGAAAAAACGGAGGAAAGAAAGAATGAAAGAAAGTAAGAAAGAAAGAGGAAACTACAAAAATAATACAATTTTGAGTTTATAATAAAAACTAAAAAAGAAAAGAGTTTAAAGGATAGACCAAAGAAAGGAAAATATGAGGAAAAGCAGGAAAGGAAAAGAGAAAGACTTTCAGAAAAGAAAGAGAAACTCATGGACGCAGAAAATGACGAAGACAGAGGTCTTCACGTTTGATTATCGATCTTGTGAGTTCTTACTTACAACCTGTTCCTTCCTGACCATCAGCTTCCATCCAACGGGTGAATAGAAATTCTTTCTCCCTCACTTTTCTCCATAAGATCCAGGGTTGGTAAATGACTAACAATTTTCACTTCCAGTAAAAACGTTTAGTGACTTTTTTCACAGCAGTGCTTTTCAACAACCCGGCACCGACAAGCATGAGCGGCGCCAGAAAGTTTCCCGGGGAGGGGTCAAGTGGTAGTTGCCGATGTTTCTTCATACTGGTGCCACGGGTCATACAGATAAAAATATTGCATACGTTCTAGGTAAAAGTCAGGTATATTATTATTATTATTCGAAAAGAGAGAAAGAAAAAAGAGAGCTACAAATATTGTAAACAAGCTCCAACATGAAAGAAGTTTACTTAAGAAGTTTTTGCTGTTTTCACAAAATTTGGAAACATTATTTCTTGCTTGCGAATAACAATCGCTAAAGAGAGAGCGCCACAAATCAGGGTTGCCACCTTTCTATTCAAGAAAATCGGGACAGGATCTGTTCCGGGAGTCTGAGGGTATCATTAAATAGGGGGTTTACGGTACTGCTACTAAAACTTTTGCAATTTACGTTTTGGAATTGGTATTTAGGACCACCCTAGACTTCTGATAAAAATTACAGCCGATTTAACTCTGATAAATTGAAGTTTCAACCTGCTAATTATTTAACCAAGAATGTTTTAGGGTTACCATACGTCCGTATTTTGTACGGAAAGTTTGTATTTTAGAGGCTCAATCCGTGTCCGTACCGTATTTAAAAAAAATAATAATAACGAAATGTCCGTACTTTTGATTCAGTTCTGACTCTAAACTATTTTAAACCAGTATATTTCCACAAATGCATATTACACTATTTACAAAGAATTTTCGCTTGCTACACAAATGCAAATTGTTCTTACACTTTAAAACTATGTTCTCAGTACTGCTTGAATTGACATTTTTAATGGGGTGAAGCATGGTGAGTTTTACGATAAATGATAGATTTTTACCGGCGGATGTAAAAAACAAGAGGACTTTAGTGAAGTGGAAATCCCCCATTCTCCACCAATTCAGCGATTTCATTATTTACTTAATACTTGTGTTTTAAATTTAAAAACAACAAAATACGCATTTTGTGCACGTTTGAATGTCCAAATGATCTCCTGCCTTGGTAATATAGACTATTCTAATCAGCAAGAGTCTTCAAATCGCGGACTCCGGTTCGGATCCAGATCCCGAAGCCTTGTCCCTAAGCATGGTACCGAGATCGAGACTGGTCTTGGTCTCGTCTCGAATTCAAGACCAAAAACAAGAACGAGACTAAGGTTCATGAATCGAGACGAGACCGAGACTGACTCTATGCATCGAGACTTACTCGAGACGAGACCAAGACCGAGACTTATCCCTCGAGACGAGAGTGAGACTTACCTCTCGAGACTCTTGTCTCCATTGAGACGATAAGCTTTATTTTCATGAATGTCGATAATTTTAATAAGTAGTCTTGTGACAATTAGTTTCATTCTGATAAATTTTATTTATTTGTTATATTGTAGTTTTAAAATATTACTATAAGCCATATACGTAGTCAAGTTATCAATGCCGGACTATTTTCTGTTGTCTTTCAATAATAATATAAAAGTGATTCGGGGACGGATAAATATAAACATTTATTCTGCAAATTTTCATCCCCATGCTTTCTCCCTGCTGATAGTCTTTTACTTCTGTTGACACTCCTCCATTGCATCAGCCTCTGCTAGACTGACCCCGTAAAGACTGTAAAGCATACATCAAGAAGCCAAACTGTCTAAATTGTAATACAGGTCCTTTCTTCTCACACCATTTACTTATATTTTTAAAAATGGAAAGATATTTGCAACACTAATCGGTACCTTAGAGAAGATGGAGACAATATATGCGAGGGGCATTCAGAAAGTAATGCTTCCAAGCCAACTACTTAGCCAATAGTACTGCAAACATTCTGAACTGTTCATCATTAATGCACTGATGGTTAAACTATAGAGTGTCACTTGTTGCACCTTCCTATCTCTTCTCGTTCCAAAGTAATGGAGCAATCCATGGCATCCAGTGGTGACGTCCGGTTGAAACAGCGGGCTGTCATTGAATTTCTGACTGCGGAAGGTTGTGCGCCCAGCAACATTCATCGCCGTATGACTGCAGTTTACGGGGATGCCTGTGTTGATGTCAGCAGTGTGCGGACTGTGAAAGACTGTCAGCAAGGACGGTGAAAGACCAAAATCCAGCCGCATCAAATCTCCATGATCAGCACCGAAGTGGACGGCCCGCAACGGCCTCTGGTGACGATCATCAACATCAGGTGGACGAGTTGATTCGGGGCAATCGCAGGATCAAGCAACACGAGATCGCAACAACGCTCCCCATTTAAATTGGTTCAGTGAATCACATCATTAAGGACCTTCTGCGTTACAAGATGTGCTCTCGTTGGGTACCACGGCAACTGACGCCTGACATGAAAGAGTCGAGGAAGGGAATCTGTCAGCAGCTGCTCCTGCGATAAGAAAATAAGGTGACGACTTTCTTCGCAGAATGGTTACTGGCAACAAGTAGTGAACACACCATTACAACCCGAAAACGAAGCGTCAGTCGATGGAGTACCGCCACCGTTCTCTCCTCCGCCAAAAGAGTCAAAGTTGTCCCATCTGCTGGCAAAGTGTTGTTGACCCTCTTTTGGGATTGGGATGGGGTCGTGCATACTGAATTTCTGCGAAACGGTCAGACAATAAACTCAGATCGCTACGTTGACACCCTAATGCGACTGCGTGCCAGATTGCAACGCACTCGCAAAGATAAACAGGCAATTCAGCACCACGACAATGCTCGTCACACAAGCCACAAAACTCAGGAAGCACTGCAGTTCCTGAGGTTCACGGACATTCTGCCTCATCCTGCCTATAGTCCGGATCTTGCGCAATGCGACTTTTGGGTCTTCCACAAACTTAAGGATCACCTTAAGGGCCAACGCTACAGTTGTGACGCTTAGGTAGAAGTAGCAGTTCGGCAATGGTGTCGCCAGCAGCCACCACAAGTCTTCGCCGACGGCATGAAAAACCTTGTTTCACGTTGGCGCAAGTGTGTTGCCCGTAATGGGGACTATGTTGAAAAATGATGCCACCATTTCTAGCTGACATTGCAAGCTTTCTACTGATACCTGTGCTATCTGTTAAACACAAATAAAAGCATCGCCTTGGATGCATTACTTTTTGAATCACCTTCGTATTTCTACGTATATGGAAACAAGCAAGTCGGAGTTCAGTCGCGGGACACCTCAACTATCTTCTAACCCTGGTAGTTCCTGATTTGAAAGTTGTCGACAGACAGACATAGCGATTGTATAAGGCTTCCCAGCACTTTCAGCTGAAGTCTAAATGTTGTATAAAGTTTCCCTTAGCAACTTCATAGTTAATGCAGAGGAAATTCTGCATAACCTATCACGTAAATATACCTGTACATTCGATAAAAACAGTATTGCTTTTATAAAAATCAAGTGAGGCGGGGCGAGCGTCGAATTTGAATTATCTACATGTCGTTGGTGAAGTTTCGCCGAGAGTTCCCGAACAAAAACTCAACCACTTTCGTAGACCTAGAAGTTCCTGAATCGAAAGTTGTCGACAGACGGACATAGAGGGGACATAAGATTGTACATAATATGCCTTAGACACTGTAAACTTATCTTTTTACCTATTAAGCTATGCTTTGCTAGGATTGTTGGAATGACAGTTGAATCTAATAACACGGCTTATTTCAAATACCAATGTGCTTATTTCATGAAGATGCCAGTCTCGTCTCGTCTCGATTCCATCCCGACTTTTTTCCCGGACCTTCATAGTTTGATACGATATAAAGAGTGATGTTTGAATGTTATGTGTAAGCAGTTCACTAGTTCAAATAAAAAGAAAACGTAGAAGTGAAAGGTTAATTAATGCTAATATACGTGTTTACGTTTTTAACTTTTGTAATTATTCCATACAATTATATAGGCCCACCATACATACACCATATACCATTTAAATACATAATTTACATATGTCATACAATTATATACCATATTCCATACAACATACAGTTAGTTATTCTGTCGGTAATACTTTACGGTTGCGTAAGTTGAGTACGACCCTAGCAGATGAACATAAATTACGAGGGTTCGAACATAATGTGTTGAGAAAGGTATACGGGCCGAAACGGGACGAGATGACTGGAGAATGGAGGAGACTGCATAATGAAGAATTTCACGGACTGTACGACTCAACGATGTAAGAATAATGAAATCACAACGACCAAGATGGACAGACCCTGTAGCTCGGATCGAAGAAAATCCATCTTGGTTTGAAAGCACGATGGAAAGAAACCGTTGGGAAGACATAAACGACATTGGGAGGTTAATATTAGAAGGGATCTTTGAGAAGTAGGTGTTTGTGATGAAAACTGACTTTATCTTGCCCAGGATAGGATTCTGTGGCGATCGTTTGTTACTGCGGAGATGAACTTGCGAGCTTCGTAAGACAGAGTAAGTACGTAATTAAATACAATTATATACGGAGTAATCAATATGTCCTAAGAGTACTGTCTGACTCGACTAACTAAACATTTTATTGCGATATTACCATTAATCCGAATCCCAGGAAAAAGTATAATAAAGATACCTGTCCTATTTGAATTTATATGATATTTCGGCAAGTATGGCTCAGGCCGGATAGAATAATGGAAAAGAATTGGACAGGGCCTAAGTTGTAGGTCCTTGGAAAAGCCTCAGTCAGGATGATCGGCCGTTGGTATCGAACCGATAACTTCCCGAATGCTTAGCCAACACTATAAATTAAGCTATGGCCACTCGGTGTTACATTCCTGTCTTAATCATGCCGGACTCACTTTCTGAACCACAAAGGTTTTTTTTTTTCAATGTAACCCTCTGAAACCCAGGAAAAAATAATTGAAGACCCGCTGTTTAAATGTAAATAATTACCTCTGGTAACTATTAAGTGTGTATTTTCCGTTGACGTTGCAAGTAATTGTTCGCAGAGTCATTCCACTTAAATGACTTAAGTTAATTTGTCCGTATTTAGTCCGTAAATATTCTGTTAACGTTTTACTCACGTTCTTTTTTTAAAATTCTCCGCTGCCTAGTAATTAAAGGTAGTTCCGGGAGTATAGTTTGCGAAAATGTTAATATTTGAGCCAAAAAAATTGGCGTTTTACTTAGGCTTCTTGATAAGATGTAATATTAATTTTAATTTTCGACTTTAATATTTAATCATTAATTTAACGGAAACGTATTATTTATAAATATAAACTTTTAAGTAACATTGCACACTATTCTCTTTTTAAAGTAACAAACAGGCTGAGGTAAGTAACACTAAAAATAAAATGTTTTCTGACAACTCAACACATGGGCGCCATCTTGTGCTAGAATTTCTGTATCTAAGAACTGAAGAACATTCGTCGAAATAGAAACTAGCTTGTAAAGAATTACTTTACTGTCATTATGTTAAGAGTGAAAAAAGTAAAGAAATACGAGTAGAACAAAAGAAAATCATATTTGTATACCTCATAGCTAGATTTACCCATCTTCTCCTGCAGATGGCTGCTCTGCTACAAATACGGAATTTCACGATTAGTGAATGCGTTTATTAACCCTGTTCACCGAAATTGGTTAATTCGGTTTGGAAATATTCTTCAATCTTTGAGAACCATGCTTCCCAAAGTTATTTACATCTATATTTGTCTACTTGCATAATTTAACGATGCAGTTTACAAAACAAATGCGAAGTTTCTGATTTATATTGTTCGGAAATATGAATATAGCAACAAACATTAATAAAAATACTAAGCATAATCATTATATACGGTAAATGTAGACGAGAAGCTAGCGTATGTTGAGTATGAACTGAAAAAGTAGGAAATTCTGACTCATGATTTTGTCAGTAGAGACCTTAGTGAGTATGAAAAACCAGTGGTCGACAACTGCTTCTCTATAATAAATGTCCTAACACAAAACTCCATATCTTGAACGATTTGTGGGTAAAAAAATATGATTTTGTCAGAAATAAGCAAAATAATTTGGGTTTTCGAGTAAAAAATAATATTTTTTCTGCATTTATTATTACTTTTATTAACAATACATATAATAAAAATCATGATTTTGCTCACATTGAAATAATTAAAGCACAAAACAGTTCAGCAATTGTGTTTTTAAGAAGGCAACCGTGCGTCATGATGGTTTGCCTATCCAAACAATGAAAAGATCAACATGCACGGCAGTGCATGAGCCAAGTTCTTCACGTCAGAAAACGTTAGCACTGCCAGAAGCATGTTATACAGGAACAAGAGTTTATGGCAAAATCGACGATTTGGGGGGCCCCGTAAGAAGAAAGATGTTAAAGATAGGAATATGAGCTTTTGCCGTTAAGGAGATATGGTAAATATGTGCAGATGTACAAAATTTCATATTCGTATCTCAAACTATGTTCTAGTTGTGGACCCCTGAAATTGCACATTTTAGGCTAACTGACTCACTCACTCACTCACTCACTGACTGACTGACTGACTCACTCATCATATTGTTTAGGGTGTTTGG
>JAGDQP010001089.1:84600-98083 GCA_022664845.1 Lepisma saccharinum
ATAATAATAATAATAATTAAGGAATATTTACTTGCATGATACATTCAGTTGACGTAATGTGCGCATTATCCCAAATGCATTATGTAAGATTTTGCATTGGTACAATGGATCCTATTTCTCTAGCAAAAGCAAGCAACCAGTGCTAGAAATGGACCGAATGCAGGAGAACGCCGTTCCCAAGTAAACTAAAATACATCCCAAGGGGAAACGTGGGGGATTCGAAACTCCAAGAGAGTGAAAACAGCAAACAACCGTTGTTCGGCCTGAGGCTGATATGCCTAAACGGTATAAATAAATTCAATTCAACTCAACCGTTGTTTATACTTCCAAGAAGCGACTGAATGATATTTTGTCACTATTTCTTAAAATTCTTTGAAAGCTTTGTTAAAACACCCAGAAATATTGCAAACCTTTTATTCCATACAGAGAAGACGATTAAGTGGCAGTTCAAGAATGATTAGTCTCTTTCTTGGGAAACTCCTAACGCATTGACTCATTGGTATGAAAGAGAGAAAGAACCTTCAGCCCTGAATCGCTCCCGCAGAAAGTATGCGAAACACTCTCTCAACTCATTCCCATACACTTGTGCAAGAAAGTGGCAAGAAATATTTCCTTCTTGCTTCTTGGAACGAATGCAGAAGAAACAGAAAATCAGAATAATATTTTAATTTTGATTAGTAGGGCCTAAGGCCTCCTCAGTTGGCGGATAGGAGAATGCCGACCAGATATCTTTCGGGGCGGACCAAAATCAGTGCTGCTGCCTATCAGTTAGTAGAGGGATCTACAAAGGCTAGGGGAAGATAACCCCGAGCAAAAAAATCACGGTGAAGGGAAACTTCACCCTGAGGCAAAAGATGAATGGCATCGGCAAGACTCAGAGATGGACAGATGACGACATACTGACTATCTACCTTTACTGCAAGGTCGTAGAGTTAACAAGCCTACACCGCTAAATCATGTCAAGAAATGGTAACAGAAGGTTCATGGATTCTCCTGGGGTAAAATATTCCGGAGGTAAACTAATCCCTCATTCGGATCTACTGGCGGGGACTGCTTCAGGGTGCTCCAAGAACAGGATTAAGAAAGACTTTAGAATAGGAACGTGGAACGTACGAACGTTATACAAAACGGGCGCTCTTCAGGTGGCTGTACGCGACACCGAGAAGTACGAGCTAGACATATTAGAGATACAGAAAGTCCGGTGCGAGAGTCAAGATAGCATCCGACAGGGCAAGTACACGTTCCACTACGGGGGAACACATCTCACGATTTCGGAAAAGGATTTCTCATTAAGAACAATATCCTTCCGGCAGTTCAAAATATAGAGCTCGTAAACGAAAGACTATCGTCCGTTACTCGATGGAGCAACACGGTTTTAATAATAACTGTCTATGGGCCGACCAAAGTAATGAATGATAACGAACGACAAAGATGCATTTTACGAGGACCTAGAAAGGTTGTTTGACCGATTACCGAATCTTAATACGAAAATTATGTTGAGTGATTTCAACGCTAAGTTAGGGAGGTATTAAAACTATAGGCTACTGTAAGCAAATACAGCCTTCACGAAATCAGCAACAAGAATGGACAAAAACCGATAACTTTCGCGATCTCGAAAAACCTACTGGTAAAGAGCACGTACCTTGAACACAAAGATATACACAATTACACATGGATATCTGCGGATGGCAAAACTCTCAACCAGATCGATCACGTTTTAGTAGATTGGGGAAAACACACCAACATAATGAATGTTAGGTCTTACACAGGAACGGAAGGAAGGTGACACCGAACAACAATTAGTGATCACAAAAGTGAGGAAAAAGTTATGCATCGCGAAAAGAGAACGAAAGGGATCAAAACAACTTAAATTAAAAGTTCAACGATTAGATAATGCAAGTGTCAAAGCAGATTAGCAATTCGAAATCTTAGCCAACTCAAGTAGTAATAAAGTTGAAATTAATAGTGAAATTGATGTGCTCGTAAGTAAGATGTGGGAGGCAATTTGTGATACAGTCAAGGGTGCAGCGAAAGAACATGTAGGTGAGAAGAAACAGCAGAATCAAACCTTGGTTTGATCAAAAATGCCTTAAGCTTCATTAGGAACGAAAACAAGCAAGGCAAAGATGGCTACGTAATAAAAGCGAAGTCAATACCAACCACTACAGTAAAGCGAAACGCAACGCCACACTCGGGTTCAGAGACAAAACGCGAGAATATCTGACGCAGAAGATTCATGAGAAACAGGGAAACGGCAAAACAAATAACATACAAGATCTGTACAAAGGGGAAATTTTAACAGGCTAGATTAGGGATGATTAAAAATGAACGCGGAGATCTTCAAGCGGATCCGACTAAAATTATCAATGTGTAGAAAAATTATTTCGACAAACTACTTAATGTACACAACGGTGTAAAAACAGAGGAATTTAAAATTTATACGGCAGAACCGTGGATACTCGAACCTAGCGAGATCAAAGTCGAAATGTCAACAAAGAAACTGAAAATTTTCAAAACACCAGGAATAAACAATATTCCAGACGAATTCATTAAAGCGGAAGGAACGGCACTAATCAAGGAACTGTACAAATAGATCCGAGCAAAAGCACCAAAGGTGCAAAAAGTTCAGCCAAGTTCTTCAGCCTTAAAAAGTGATGAAATGAAGGATGGATGAGCCAAGTTCCTTGGCGACAGCATGTAAGAGGAACACTGGAACTTGGCGAGAGGTGGCAAGGTTCATAATCTTCGACTTCGAGCCTTAGATATTTGGTGGTGGGCGTGGTGGGTTTTAGGGCTTGAAGGCCATCAACATTGCCACCTCGCGCCAAGTTTCAGTGTTTCTTTTACATGCTGTCGCCAAGGAACTTGGCTCATCTGTCCTCCATTTCACCACATTTTAGGGCTGAAGAACTTGGCTTAACTGTTTGCACCCCTGGGGTTTTTGCTCGGTTTTCACAGCTTTTTGTGAGTGTATATAGTTGCTTCGCTGGTGGAGCTGCCTCCAATATCCCGTGGCGGTCTGTACCCACAACTTGTGGAGTTTTGGTGGATTGCGCTCTCTTTATCGCAACCAAACTCTCCGGGGGACTGCACCCCCATGGTGAATATCTTCCCCATATCCCCGGTGGTTTGCCCCGTTTATTGGAGCCTACTCGTGATGGTACACATTCATACCAAATTTCGTTTCTCTAGCTTCAGTGATTTGGAAATGGGTTTTGGGTGGCCATTTTGGATTAAAGATGGAGACATTTTTAACATTATCTTATATTGTCATGTTCTAATCATGATGGTACATTTTCATACCAATTTGCATTTGTCTATCTCGAACGGTGCGGAAAATGTTTTTTGGGCCGCCATTTTGAATACAACATAGCATCTTTTTCATAACGTAATATTTTCCTAAACTTCTCTTGATAAGATACATTTATCCCAAATGTCGTATCTCTAGGTCAAACGATGTGGTAAATTGATTATGAGGTCCGCCATTTTGGTTCCAAGATTGTGTCTTGGGAGACATTTTGTAATATTTTCCTAACCTACTAATGATATGTAGCGTCATACTATATTTCGTTGTTCTAGCTCCAGCCGTTTAGGCTGTGTATTCTATGGGAATTTTATTTAGGGTCCATTTTGGATCCAAGGTGACACCTTTTTGAAGATTTTGTAATATTTCCTTAACCTACTAAAGATGATGTACCTTCATACCAAATTTCGGTTTTCTAGCTTCAGCCATGTAGCCTGTGTATTCTTTGAAATTTTACGTTTGGCGGCCATCATGAATACAAGATGGCGACTTCGCAAAATGATGGAATTTTTTCCCCTTTACCTATTTATCATCCTCCACCTTCATGCTAAAATTCATGTTTCTAGCTTATCCCGAACACCCTAAACAATATGAGTGAGTAAGTGTATGAATCAGTAAGCCTAAAATACGCAATTTCAGGGGTTCACAACTCGAATATGCTTCAAGCTATGAATATGAAATTTTGCACACCTGCACATATTTGCCATATCTCCTTAACCTTGAAAGCTCATATTTCTATCTTTAACATCCTTTTGCTTACGGGACCTCGAAATCGCCGATTTCGCCAAAAACTCTTGTTCCTGTATAACATGCTTCTGGCAGTGCTGACATTTTGTGACATTCAAAACTTTGTGGGACACGCAGGAACACTGGAAGATGGCGCGAGGTGGCAATGTTCATAACGTTCGAGCCTTAAGTTTAGTGATGGTTTGCGTGGTGGGTTTAGAGCCGCCACCAGCCTTATAGTTTGAAGATCATGAACCTTGCCATCTCGGGCCAACTTCCAGTGTTCTTCTTACATGCTGTCGCCGAGGAACTTGGCTTATGCGTCTTCCATTTCACCACATTTTAGGGCTGAAGAAGTTGGCTGAACTTTTTGTACCTCTGGTGTTTTTGCTCGGATTTCATAGCTTTTTCTACATGTATAATATCGTTGTCGGAACTGCAATACCTCTATGTGGCAAACTACGAATTTTTCATGAAGGACAAAAAGCAGTTTCTTGACCAAAGTCTGGAAGACAATTTAGGTCCTGAAAAGCTGCTATATCTCAAAAAGTAGGTGTTTCCACATGATTTTTTTTCTACAGTATGCACAGTACATAGAACTATAAACTCGTACCAAAACATGAAAAGTTAAAAAAAATCCACATAAGGGGTATTGCAGTTCCGGTGACGATATATGTATACTCGTTTGGCTGCGCCCCTTATCGTAACCAGACTCTCCGGGGGTTGGCCTGCATGGTGCAGATCTTCCTCCATATCCCAGGAGGAGTTCCCCTGTAACGTACTCGCGATGGAACAA
Source organism: Lepisma saccharinum (assembly GCA_022664845.1). NCBI lineage: Eukaryota > Metazoa > Arthropoda > Insecta > Zygentoma > Lepismatidae > Lepisma > Lepisma saccharinum. The sequence continues at coordinate 89,427 of JAGDQP010001089.1, forward strand.
CCTCAAGCCAAATTTCGTTTCTCTAGCTTCAATGGTTTGGAAAATGGGCTTTGGGCGGCCATTTTGGATTAAAGATGGAGACATTTTTAACGATTTCTTATATTGACGTGACCTAATCGTGATGGTACATCTTCATATCCTATTTCGTTTCTCTATCTCGAACAGTCCGGAAAATGGTTTGGGCTGCAATTTTAAATCTAAGATGGCGACTTTTAAAAAAAAGAAAATTGTAATATTTTCCTAAACTACTCTTAATAATACACATTTATGCCAAATTGCGTATCTCTAGCTCAAACGATGTGGAAAATGGAGAATGAGGTCCGTCATTTTGGTTCCAAGATTGTGTCTTTGGAGACACTTCGTAATATTTTCGTAAGCTAATAATGATAATGTACCGTCGTACCGTATTTCGCTTTAGTCGCTGCTGGATGAGCTCACCTAGATTTTTTTTATCAGCATTTCAAAAATTCTCTGGCTCCTCATTTGGTTGAAGTGTTTAATTCTTTTCTTAATGGTACTTCTATGTATCCAGAATTTAATGAATATGTTGGGGTATTGTTGTCTAAACCAAGTTTAGGTCATTCCTCTAAAAAATTTAGATTAATTGCTTTCCTCAATGCAGATTACAAGCTGTTAAACAGTATTATCATAGACAGACTTAAGCCATATATGAGTAAACTATTAGATCTGGCTCAAACCAGGGTTACTGGTGCCACTCCTATGCATGTTTCTCTTGCTTATCTACGAGATAGTGTACATACTCGCTCTAAGAATTTATTCGAGGAGTTTAGTGTTTATCTCGGATACGCATCGTCCGCTTTTGATACTGTTCATTTAAGTTATCTAGAGACTATTCCAAAAGATCTTAACTTTCCGGATAATACTAGCTCATTATTATTTCGTTGCTATTATAAACGCAAGATGAGGTTACAAATTAATAAAAGACTTATGTTACCTTTTCCTGTTCAACAGGGTGTCTATCAAGGGGACGCCTCGTCATGTTTCATGTTTTCTATTGCAATGATGCCTTACATTCGCCATATTACACATTACATAATGGGTATTACACTTACTGGTGTTAATCTCAAAGTTATTAATTATCTGGATGATACTCTTAATTTTATTCGTAACTTGAAGGAAATGCCATGGATTCAAAAGGAGCTTATTAGTTTCGAACTAGTATGTAATATCCATAATAATCCCAGTAAATCTAGGATATTGCATACTAATAAGTTCTTGAAGGATTTTTGTGTACAATATGGCAATATTACTAGGTTACTACTACTAGGTTAAAATTTCTAGGGATTATTTTTGCTCTTACTATTAAGGAAACCATAGCTATAAATAATCAACGACATATCCAAGTGGTGGGTGGGGTTATTGCGTTATATCGTAGTTTATTTGATACTCTATTAGCTAGAGCCAAATTCTGTAATAGTTTTATATACAGCAAATGTACACATATACCGGTATTACAGTTATTTCCCCTGGATTAAAAAACTATGGCTCGTATAGCCACGTTAACTGGATATTTTCTGTGGGAGTCGTATCCCATTATGTTAAATAGAAATTCGTTTTATTTACCAGTTGTAAGTGGAGGATTAGGTCTCAAAACATTTATGGTGGCAAGCTAAAGCATTATTATTATTGCATCGCACCATCAAAATAATTACAGAATATTATAATTCACTGTCATTACAATTATTTGAGCCTGTTATGGCGTTAATTGATCTTACTTTGCCACTTAACCTCTTGACATGGAGGAATTTAGTGTATTACTTACTGGGTGAATTTATTGATATAGTCTATGCTATTGAAAACATGACAGTACGGCAGCTTTATGATTGGTTAATGCTGAATAATTTTCATCACGTATCCATACACAAAGCACTTTCCATTCACTGATGTTGCGTAAGGGAGCATAAGAAGGGCATTTTTCGAAAGCACAAATGAAAAATGTCACTTCTTTTTGTAAAGAAAGAGAGAAAAAAAATACTGGCCTCAGCTGGGATCGAACCACATACCCTTAACATAGCTGCCCAGGGCTCTATTCACTAGACCGTACAACCTGATGGGCAAGAAAAGCCTTCCGAGCAAATAATGGGAATGAGCTTATATCATATCATAGTACTTGATAATCTTATATATATAAACAAAAGTCCCTCTATATCTCTTCTCTCTCTCTCTCTCTCTCTTATATATATATATATATATATATATATATATCAGAGAGATATGTGGAAAGAAAAGGGGGAGGACTTCATCCAGCAGTGGATAGAAAACGGCTGAATATGATGATGATATATATATATATATATATATCACAGCCATATTCAATCCACTACTGGATGAGGCCTCTCCCCGAAGGGAGGAGTTCGTCTACTGCTCCCACGCTGACCAGACGGGTTGGGAGAGGAGCGCCAAAGCTCTCACTGTGATCGCCACTGTCTTTTATTCACAGCAGCTCCCCAATTGTCCTCACGATGCTGGGTCATCACCGAAATTAATGAGCCCCCACCATAAATTTTGTTTATAGCCTAGTCGGTAGCGCGCTCGACTTCAGTGCTAGCGGTCCCGTGTTCGATTCCCGGTGGGAGCTCAAAAATTTCGGTGTTGACCCAGCATCGTGAGAATAACTGGAGAGCTGTTAAAATAGTTAGACACGTGTTTCACCGTTTTTTTTATATGGGCTCTACGACGGGAGAAAGCAGGGTGTTTTTTAATCTATATAGGAATAATAAGTAGAAGAAGAAGAAACCCCTGTACCAATTTCTGAAATTTACGCGAGCGAAGTCACGGGCAGCAGCTAGTTCAATATAAAAAAAAGGAAAAACAATAAAATATAGGAAGTGTTTTATTTGTAGATAATATAGATTAGAAAAACTACCTACTCTGAATGTACGAGAAAAAGAGAGAGAGGAAGAATGAGGGGAGATGATGCTATAAAGAAGAAATGCAAGAAGAAAAAGACAGCGAAAGAAATCTGCTTTGACCTTCGGGGCTACACTTGGTCGATCAAGCCCGCGAGTCGCGAGTATACACACCAACACTAAAGAACACGTTCAGACCACCATCTCTGTCAGGTCTCTTCAGATTTTTCTTTCTTTTCTTTTCCTTTCTTTTCTTTTCGTATGTGTGTATGTATGTGTGTGTGTGTGTGTGTGTGGAGGGGGAGTTCCAGTAGCAGGGCAAAAAAGAGAAGAAGAAAAACTTTTATCCTGTTTTTATATCACCTCCTTGTACTTTACCGTCTTTACATGTTCCATAGAGCACGCGATCTTTCTTACCGTGAGGTATCCGCAGAAAGCGAAGAAAAAGAAAAGGAAACAGAAATTCAAGCGTCAAGCAATAGAGAAAGAACTGTTGTTTAACAATGAAATCACTCGTGTCAAGAGATAGTCCTATATGAAGATGTTTTGTAAGACATCTTCATTAAACGTAATGGTATCCAATATAATCTTATATGAACTAATTGATAAACCCCCGCATCAATGAACATTACTGTGTTGCCAGAGTACATTATGATAAAATCCACTGAATAAGGGGTATTTACATTTTTAATTAATTCGTATCTTGAAGATATCTTATAGGGAATTAACTGTTTAATATTTACGTTAAATTTACTTCTCCATTTCAATATGTTAAGGTAATTTAAGTCATGCTTAAGTGATACTTCTCGTATGGACTGTAGATGGACCGCCAAGCTTTTGAAAATAAAACAAATACATCGGATATGTATGAATAATTATTCTAATGCTTGTTTACTTATCTCTTTACACTACAGTATTTGAAACATACCGAATATATTTAAAGGCACTTTTTTGTTTCGTAAAATCACTACGTGTTCTTTTAACGTAATGGCTACTGTCGTTATATTATATTTCCAACATATGTGGAGACCCTTGTTTAGTAAATTCGCTATTTTGTGTGTGTGTGTGTGTGTGTGTTTGTTTTTCCTTCTGGTTTCTTACATTGCATAACTTGTTTCTGTTGCTTCACGAGTTCGTATTATGATATTGAGAATTTAATTTTCTTCATTTTTCAATAAAATCCTTGTTTCACTATGACTGATTGTCCCTGAGTGTCTTATTATAATGTTACGATTGGCTCTTTATAATAGGGTGACCGGTTTGGACCCTTAAAGTTGCGGGCAAACCTTTCCTTGGACGCGTAAAATCCCGGTACTGTTCAAAATACGTAAAACTGTATGTAATAATGACTGAAAAAAAAAAATACATGATAGTCAATGTATTAGCTTATCCCATAAGTAATGTCATGTGTGCGATGACCGTTGCAATGACACTATCTGACAAGTGAATAGTGAAATAGACGGCACGTGCCATAGCTGAGTCATATAGGCCACTTGATCGTGCAGCAGTGTGTAGAAGAAGAAGGGTCTAATCTACGTTTTGGAAGTGTGGTTTGTGTTTGATCATGGCAGTGTCGAAGGACAACATACGTCATGTCAAGCTGTATAAATTTCACTAGAGACACCAATGCCGTATATGGTCAAGGTGCCGTGGATGTGCGAAAGTGCCAGAGGTGGTTCTAGAGATTTCGGCCTTGGGACACAAGTCTCACTGATAAACCACGAGAAGGGATACCTGTGCTGCTGGACAACGATGTCCTGCGAGCAGCGGTGGAGGAAAATCCAATGTAAACTGTTGGAGAACTGACCAGCGAACTCCATGTCACCCATTCGACCGTTCACCATCATGTGCAGGCCCTGAGTACGTATCGAATCTCGGAAAATGGGCATCTCATGCGTGAACGCTTCGACATAAGCAGCAGCGAGTTGACATGTGCAGTTCCCTGCTCACCCGTCACAGACGTGAGCCATTTTTGGACAGAATTGCGACATGAGATGAAAATTGGGTCATCTACCATAACATTACACGGAAACGACAGTCGGTACCTAAATAAGGGCCGCAGAAACTGTACCAAAATAGGATATCCATCCCTGCAAAATGATGTTGAGTGTTTGGTGGGATATCAGTGGGATAATCCATTTTGAGCTCTTGCCATGTAATCAGACCATCACCGCAGATGTCTACTCTTGGAGAAACGTTCTGCTCTGGTTAATCGCAAGGGTGTGCTCATCTACGGCGATAACGCGCGCCCACACACGCTAAGATCGAGAAATGAGGCTGGGAGAAAATCCCCCACCCAGCGTTTTCACCAGATCTTGCACCAAGAGACTACTGTCTTTTTCGCAGCCTGCAAAATCACCTTTCCGGGAAAACACTGCAAAATGAGGATAACGTGCTACAAACAGTGACTCAGTTCTTTGCTTCCAAAACCGGTAACTTCTTTCAGCGGTGGATTCAACAACTGGTTGACAGGAGATAGTGTTATGGAGTCCGATGGAGACTATTTTCCTTCGATAGAGACGTGTGGGGTAAATATTTGTGATTCAATTGTCCGTCGAAGACTGATCAGTGATCACTAAAGGATTTCGTAAGAGACTTCATATGGGCCAGCCTAGTAATTTTGGACTTCGGCCCGTCACGATTCACCTTTAGCTGTTAAGTGTTAAAATCCACTCCCATACCCCTGCCGGGACTCGAAGCCGGGACCTTCGACCCGATTGCCTACCGCCGCAGACCGCTCGGCCACCCGGCCGGCTAAAGGATTTCGTGCACGCCCTTCTCATAAGAAAGCTCACCAATGGCAAAGAAGAGACTCATCTGGGTAAAAGAAATCCAACAAAATTCGAACATAAATAGTAAATGTCGGGACGTAATCTGGTGCTTTGACATTGCATTTGTTAAGATGATATGCCACAGTGATTTCTAAGTGAGTTGAATTCTTATATATTGTGCTCCATTTCTTCTAAGTATGTTTTTGGGATAAATGCAGCTTTGAAATTTCGGACTAACACAGCCAGTACGTGAGGGGAATCACTGCTGAAGAATTCTCGCACCAATGTGGCACAAACAGTGTAACATACTACCAAGGTGATGGTCTACAGAGCCATGTCAGCTCAAGGTGCAGACCGTTTCTGCACGATGGAGCACCGTGCCACAGGGGTCAGATTGTGATGCATTTTCCAGTAAAAATCATATCCAAACTCTTCTGTGGCCTTGAAATAGACCAAACATGAATCCAATAGACAACCTATGAGGAAACTGCTGGAAAAAGCATTACATCGAGGGTAGACCTAATCAGTGTTTCTTCCGGGAAAAGTGGGGGAGGGGGAATTTTAGATCTTTTGAGCGGGTAAAAGAGGAGAGAGAGAGTAATTCTAGTAGAACAATAAATGAAACTTTGTTTTTACAAAATTTGTTGTTTTTAATTGGGGGTGATTGACTCAATCTTGGGGAACAACAGCTAAGTACATTTTTGGCGTAATCGATTCAGGGTAAAGAGCGGTTTCTCATAGAGGTATAAAAGCAGCAGCTTCGTCAAGAATGCTCTCAAAGCTTTGTTTTACTGTCTAAAAATCAGGAATTTCTGGGTACAATTTTTGTTTTTCAGAATTTTCAAGCACGTAGATTTACCTTTTCCCTTCTCAGTCTGGCCCTTCAATTATGGAAGATCGTTGTTTCCAATGAGTGATTCGGAAATATATTGCACATGAAAATATCGTAGTATTGTTGTTTCATAAATATGAGTAGAGGAATTTTCATAACTCTCTTGTATTACATTTTATTCCTGTATTCAAAGAAAATTTTCACTTTACATCAATTGTGTTGTTATCTCAGACCGCACGATGTGTTTTTCATTGATTCGGTCAATTAGTGTAATATATATAATTATTTTAAATACATGAGCATTTTTGGACTTCCTAAGTCAGTCATATATTCAAAACGAGCATAAAATAGCTGGGAGTTTTGATTGACCCGAAATTAAATTCTATCACATATGATAAATTTCCCATCCTGACTTAGGTTTTTCCCGGGATTTTCCTCAGACCCATTAGGCAAATGCCTGGATGGCACCTTCGACATAGGCCCTGGCGGATACCTTCCCGAATCCTTTCCCCTCCCCTATCCCGGTCTGAACCTTAGATGCCTAAAGGCCATAAATAAAATTCAAAATATGATCAATTTTGTATTGGGAGGACAGAACTCAAATTTCGTCCTTTAAGGTTCTCGGTCCCATCATTAGGATCGTTATTAGTGACATCATCTGTATGCTGGGGAAAACATGTTGTGACAGCGTACTGATTCAGGAAGCATCTGCTGTGGTACTCCCACTGTTTTTATTTCTCCCGTGAAGGTGAGTTCTTGCAATGTTATTGATAGTACTGATATACGTCTAGTATAAGCAATTAAGCATGTTACATGTTCTGCATGTCATTGGCGTTGTACGTAGTCAATAGAAGGGTGTGTGTGTGCGTTGTGTTGTGTGTCGTCAGGTTTAATGATTCTGAAGATAAAAAGTCACCATGTTCCTTTACGGATGTGCCTAATTTCATCACCGTTACTGTTCCTAATTCCGTTTCCTAGATGAAACAGACTCCCGCGCCAAAAACCGCATGTATTTTTGTTGTACATAATTGGATGGTCTTGAACATAATATACTTAATGCTATTGTTTTGCAGGTAAACTGAATCTTATTCCTGAGTTTTGCTAAATGCACATTTTTCATTTTCTATCTGTATACTTTTTTGTTAATTGACTAGATTTAGCTATATATGATCACTATTGAAATGCGTTTTTATAACTCGTATGTATCATTTTGAAAAATAAATAAATATATTTGCAAACTCGTAATTAACCACTTTTAATTAGACTTTTTACGGTGAACGAAATTAGGAACACTTTCTGTAGTTTTTTGTTAAGTAGGTAATTTTTTAAATTATTGTGTTAGAGGCACGAACAATTGCATATTACAGGCAATTTGAGCTTGGTTTTCTTGTAAAGGGATTATAAACACTTTCTAATTTTGGAATTGTTTAGTCATTTTTTACGGCCTCCACGCACGAAGAATGTGTCTACGGTAGGAAATTGGGACGAGCTACCTTTTCCTCCGAAACTCAATTCTGAGCTGGAATTTCGATTATCTTAGAATTATCCCTCAAGGAGATAAACGGCTGGTATTGATTTGGTTATTTCCAAAGTTAATAAATAAAGACCGCAGGAAAAGAACATGCTTCGTTCATTTTGGGCCAAATTGCGATAACAGTGCCATCTTTGAAAAGCCAGTTAGCTCTTTGAAAAGCCTTTTTAACAAGCTATCATGCATAAAGATATCATGCCTAGTCCCTCTGCTACAAGCAAATAATTATTTGATGTGCCCGCATACGCAATGATAATTCTGAACTTTTAAAACGCTCTCCTGTTAAATCAAGAAAATGGACAAAGCACGTTTCTAGTCTTCAAATACTAGTACGATGGAAGCTCCTTTAAATGTTTAGCACTGATTACTTGGAATTCGTATCCAACTGATGTCACATTATGTTCAACATGAAAAAACTTTTCGAAAAGGCTCAGTAGGCTTTGGCGTGATTATGGGAGTTCGTATCCAACTGATGTCACATTATGTTCAGCACGAAACAACTTTTCCAAAAAGCTCAGTATGCTTTGGCGTGATTATTGGAATTCGTATCCAACTTATGTCACATTATGTTCAACATGAAACAACTTTTCCAAAAGGCTCAGTAACCTTTGGCGTGATTATGGGAATTCGTATCCAACTGATGTCACATTATG